>VMDO01005082.1:50774-70919 GCA_007922755.1 Pedetes capensis
CAGTGATTATCAGTATGTCTTGATTGCATGTTTGATCTATTTCAGATTGCAGAAGCTGATAAAAGTCTTCCCTTTCTTCATTTGTGGCCTTAGTGGTGGGTGCATAAATTTGAATAATAGTCATATTAACTGGCCTTCCTTGTAGGCGTATGGATATTATTCTATCACTGACAACATTGTATTTCATGACAGATCTTGAGATGTCTTTTTTGATGATGAATGCAACCCCATTTCTCTTTAGTTTATTATTCCCAGCATTGTAGACCATATGATTGTCTGACTCAAAATGGCCTATGCTGGTCCATTTTAGCTCACTGATGCCTAGAATGTCAATGTTTATGCGCTCCATTTCTCTTTTAACAATTTCTAATTTGCCTAGTTTCATACATTCCATGTTCCAATTATTAATGGATGTTTACAGTTGTTTCTCCTCATTTTGAGTGGTGCCACATCAGCAAGTTGAGCACCCTGGGGCTTTACTCCATTTCCGTCATCACAGTAGACTCTACTTGTAGGAGGCAACTCTTCCCCAGTAGTATTTTGAGTGCCTTCCAACCTGGGGGCCTCATTTTCCAGCACTATATCTGACAGTGTTTCTTTGCTATCCATAGGGTTCTCAATGGCTAGTTGTTTCGGGAGTGGCTTGCCAGGACCTACTCCCTAGTCTGTCTTAGTCTGGAAGCTCAGCTGAAAACCTGTCCACCATGGGTAACCTTGCTCATGTTCGAGGTTACAGTAGCAGAGCTCTCATCCTCATCACAACATGCAAGCCCCCACAGTGTGGCAAACTGACAGACATGTGGGGGCAATTTTGTATACATACCACATTTTCTTTATCCATTCACCTGTCAATGTTCATGCAGGTTGATTCTGTAATTTGGCTATTACCAGTCATGTTGCAATAAACATTATGCAGGTATGCAGTTATCTCTACTCTATTCTGACTTAGATTACTCAGGTATATAGCAAGAAGTGGGATAGCTGGATCATATGTTAGTTCTATTTTTAGTTTTTTTGGGCAATGTCCATACTGACTTCGATAGTGGCTAGGCTAATTTACATTTCCGACAGAAGTGTATGAGGGTTCATTTTTCCCTGCATCCTCACGAGAATTTTTAATTGCTTGTTTTCTTGATGATAGACTTCAGAGTGGGAAGATTTGGGATCCATAGTATGAGCCCTTCACTAATTTGCATTTTATCCTGTGGAGGAGTTATGCTAATCTTTTCTGTATTGTTCCAATTTTAGTATATGTACTGCCAAGAAGAGCACCATATCTTAGTTAATTCTTACAAAATCATAGTGGTTTGCCTTCATTGTCTTCTGTTATCTTCCAATAACACTTCCCCCACCCCAGTATACTAATTAGACATTATACTGTGATTATACAAAAGTAAAATGACATAAAAGGGGGACATGCAAAGAAACTGTAGCTTCCAAGGTGACACAGTTTGCTTGGCTTAACCCACATGTTCTCCTCAAATCCTTTCATTTTTCCCCATCCTATAGCTCTTTTAGAAATCACCTGCATATTATTTTATTACTATTTTCAGTACTGGAGGGCCGAACTCAGGGCCTCCCCTGTGCTAAGCAAGTGTTCTACCACTGAGCCACAGCCTATTTTGTAGTTTTTTTTTATTTTAAGACAGGGTTTTTCCTACTTACAGAGGCTGCCTCTTGCCTAAAACTAGAGATCCCCTGGCCTCAGTCTCTCAAGTATTTGGAATTACAGGTGTACCACCACATCTGGCCTCTTTTACATTTTAATTAAACATGAAGAGAGTGTTTTCTCATTACCTGAATGTTTTGCCTAATATCTGCCACAATATGTTGGGGAAAAAATTTATTTAGGTACGTACTCTGCCCTTCAATTGCATTTCTTTCTCTACTTTGTATTGGTTTGGCATTTAATCATTTACTTTAAAAAATCTTGAATAATGTTTTAATCCTTTTTTCAACAAGACCAATAACTTGTTTATAAGTTCAAAAAAGGATCAAGGAATGTTATCAGAATACCATTACTAATATTAGGTTTGAATTCCAAGAATGTATCATATATAGATAAATGTATGCACACACATATATAACTACACATATACATACATAAACTCAGAAATAAATTATATCTAAATGCTCTTCTGAACTTTTTTTTGCATTGGATTTATTTACCTCACAGTATTTACTTGGATAATAAGATAAACTAAATATGATTCAGTTGTTGTTACCTCTATATGTGCTATAATCAAAGGCCATTTTTATACTATGGGAGGTTTGTTTTGCATTTTATATTAACACTCAATATTACCATTCCAACAAGTGTAAACCCCATAGCAATAACTTCAGCAAAAAGACTAAATAAGTAAAAAAGCATTTGCCCAGCTCATCACAGGAAGCAAAGAAGTTTAAGATCTGGAGTGATGTGTGTATGATATAACATGAACAGGCATAGTTTGAGTAGAAAATATCAAATGAAAGTTATACCAAATAGTTATGGAACATGAAAAGAAATATTCCTCTCATTCCATAAAAGATAATAGAAGAAATAATTTGAGATAGTAATTAAAACAAGTAAAATTTAGACACATAAACATAGTGGAAGGAAAAAGATAAAATAAAACCTGCCAAGGAATGCTTCCAAGACAGGGTTATATGGGGTTTCTGAGGGAAAGAGAAAGCATACCTCAGCATTCCCTTTGTGACATAATCAACATTGTCTACTTGATAGAGAGAGCAACAATTTGCAATTTGCAATTTGCAACAATTTTAAATTTTCCTCTGAGAAATAAGTTTACAATGTGAGAATGAGTGAATATAAGGTCCAAGTACTTAGCTAGTGCACAAGTCCAGAACACACAACACAGAATAGTAGGGCTCTATCCACAGAAGTGCCTGCCTTGAATAATATAGTCTTAGTCATTCTGTTAAATATTTCTGACTGAAACATTACAAGATTTTTTCCAACTCAAAAATCTAGACTTTTGTTCCTTCTTTTGAAAAAGAACAAAGAAAAGAGAAGGAGAAATAGAAGTTTTGTAAACAATTGGACAGTGATATTCAATTAAGGCATCCATGAGATTGATATAGCTAATTCTCTGAAGAAGAGCAGATGATTTTCGATCAGCTTCAAGCACCACCTCGAACTCCCTGGAATTACTCATACTCCATCACTCTCATTACCCTGATGCCTGTCGTTATTTGAAATTTTATTTCCTAAAGGGGACTCTCCCCACATGTCTGTCAGTTTGCCACACAATGGGGGCTTGTGCGTTGCTATAAGCCTGAAAGCTATGCCACTGGAATCTCAGATACCAACATGGTTACCCATGGTGGACAGATTTTAGCTGAGCTTCATTGAAATTTATGCACCCACCACTAAGGCCACAAATGAAGAAAGGGAAGATTTCTACCAGCTTCTGTAATCTGAAATAGATCAGGATGCAATCAGGATGCAACAGATCAAATGCAATCAGGACATACTGACAATTACTGGTGACTGGAACACAAAGATTGCAAACAAAGAAGAAGGCTCAGTAGTTAGAAAATATGGTCTTGGTGACAGAAACGAAGCTGGAGATTGATTGATATAATTTTGTCACACCAATGACCCTTTCATTGCAAATACATTTTTTCAACAACATAAACAGACAGAGACTATACACATGGACTTCACCAGATGGAACATACAGTAATCAAATTGACTACATAAGTGGAAAGAGATGATGGAAAAGCTCTATATCAAATGTCAAAACAAGACCAGGTGCTGATTGTGGATCAGACCATCAATTTCTCATATGCAAGTTCAAACTGAAGCTGAAGAAAATTAGAACAGATATCTGAGAGCAAAGATATGACCTTGAGTATATCCCACCAGGGTTCAGAGACCACCTCAAGAATAGGTTTAATTCATTAGAAACAAATGATAGGATACCAGATGAGTTGTGGCATGACATAAAAGATGTCACTCAAGAAGGAAGCAAAAAGTTATTAAAAAGACAAGAAAAAAGAAAAGACCAAATTACTTGTCAAAAGATGATGGAATTTGCCCTTGAAAGTCAAGCAGCTAAAGTAAAAGAAATACATGATGACGTTAAGGATCTAAACAGAAGATTTCAAAAGGCAGCTGGAGAAGACAAAAACAAATACTCTAACATGTGCAAAGATCTGGAGGCAGAAAACCATAGGGAAGAGAACATTCTGTGTACCTCAGACTTAAGGAAGTGAAGGAAAAATTCAAACATCAATTGGCAATTGTGAAATATTCTACAGGGAAAAGATTAAACAATGAAGAAAATATCAAAAGAAGATGGAAGGAATACACAGAGTCGTTATACAAAAAAAAAAATTGCTAGATGACCAACCATTTCAAGAGGTTGCATATGAAGAGGAACCAATGGTATTGAAAGATGAAATGGAAACCACCTTGAAAAACTGGTAAAACACAAGGCTCCAGGAATTGAGGAGATGGCAATAGAGATATTTCAACACACAGATGCAGCACTGGAGGTGTTAACATGTTTATACCAACAAATTTGGAAAAGAGCTACTTGGCCAACTGACTGGAAGTGTTCCATATTTGGGCCTATTCCCAAAAAAGGGGATCCAACTGAATGTGCAAACTATTGGACAATATCATTAACATCACACACAAGCAAAATTTTACTAAAGATCATTCAAAAGCAAATGCAGCTGTATATAGACAGGGAATTACCAGAAAATCAAGCAGGATTCAGAAGAGGGTGGGGAACCAGGGACATCATTGCTGATGTCAGGTGGATATTAGCTGAAAGCAGAGAATATCAGAAAGATATCTATCTATGTTTTATTGACTATGCAAAAGCATTTGATTGTGTCGATCATAACAAATTATGGATAACACTTCAGAAAATGCGAATACCAGAACACCTAATTGTGCTCATGAGAAATCTGTACATGAACCAGGAGGCAGTTGTTCGAATAGAACAAGGAAACACTGAGTGGTTTAAAGTTGAGAAAGGTATGCATCAGGGCTGTGTACTTTCACCATATCTCTTCAATTTCTATGCTGAGCAAATAATCCAAGAAGTTGGACTTTATGAGGAAGAATGCAGCATCAGGATTAGAGGAAGACTCATTAACAGCCTGCGTTATGCAGATGACACAACTCTGCTTGCTGAAAGTGAAGAAGATTTAAAACATTTACTGATGAAGATCAAAGATCATAGCCTTCAATATGGGTTACGACTAAACATCAACAAAACAAAAATACTTACAACTGGGTCAGCACACAACTTCACATTAAATGGAGAAAAGATTGATGTTGTCCAAGATTTTGCTTTGCTTTGCTCTATAATCAACACCCGTGGAAGCAGCAGTCAAGAATTCAAAAGACACATTCCTCTAGGAAAAGCTGTGGCAAAAGATCTCTTTAGGCTATTGAAAAGTAAAGATGTCACATTGAAGATGAAGGTGCGTCTGACTCATGCCAAGGTATTTTCAGTGGCATCATATGGTTATGAAAGCTGGACATTGAACAGATGAGACAGGAAAAGAATTGATGCTTTTGAATTACGGTTCTGGAGATGTCTATTGAATATACCATGGACTGCCAAAAGAACCAACAGATCTGTCCTAGAAGAAGTGCAACCAGAGTGCTCCTTGGAAGCAAGAATGGCCAGACTGTGTCTTACATATTTCAGGCATGTAGTCAGAAGATATCAATCCTTGGAGGAAGACATCATGTTTGGGAGAGTGGCAGGTCAACACAAATAAGGAAAACCCCACCAGATGGATTGTCACAGTACCTGCAACAATGGGCTTAAATATAAATAGATGGTATGCCTGGCACAGAATCAAGAAGTGTTTCAATCTGCTGTACATAGTGTTGCTATGAGTCAGACTTGACTCTTTGGCACCTAACAACAACAAGAAGGAGGGGAACTCACTTTCCAAAGTTTATTCCAAATTATTTTCTTACATTTTATTTATATGTGGTTGTTGTTGTTGTTGTTGTTGTTAGGTGTGGTTGAGTATGTTACAACTCATGATGACCCTATGTACAACAGAAAGAAATTCTCCTGAGTTCTGTGGCAGGTACACAATCATTTTTATGTTTAAGCCCATTGTTTCAGACACTCTGTCAATCCATCTAATTGACATTCCTCCTTTTCTTCATTGATCTTCCACTCTCTAAAACAGGTTGTCCTCCAGAGATTGGTTCCTCCTTATATGTCTGAAATAGATTGGATCCAGTGCAGCCATCCTTGCTTCCAAGGAGAACTCTGGTTGCACTTCTCCTAGGAAAGATTTGTTGATTCTTTTTGTCAGTCCATGGTATAGGCATTAGAAAACAAAGCAAAAAAAAAATACATTCCATTGTAAACTGGAGAAACATCCTAGAAAAGAATAACAATTGTCAAAATCAAAGGTGAAAATTCAAAAATCTAAGTAGTTATTTAGTTGTGATCCACAAATATTCTATATACTTTAGAGCAGAGTTCTAACTGAAATACTGGCTCAGATTTACAGAGGAATACACTGTATGCCTTGTACAGAAAGAAATTCTGGTATTTGAGATACTGTTTCAGTGAGTAGCTATGACCAACTTAAAGAAAAAAACTTTTATAGGTAATAGTGTTGTTGTATTGTAATTTTTTTAAAAAACTCTTTGCAGATATAAACTTTGGTTCATCAGGTATTCTGCATTATGCATGCAGGAGAACATAACAAGCACTTAGTATATTTCAACTCTAACCTTTTTTGCTTATCAAATTAATTTGCTTATTTCATAACTGCTTTTGTACTTCTTGCATTTATATATTCATCTGCATGTTTAATGGATATGCATTAAACACTGAAAATTCTTCAGGAATTATGCTAGACAGTAGTAAATTAGTGCCCTTAATCATGAGGAACTCCTACTGTAATATAGAAAGTTCATTTGCAAAAACACAAATAATATAAAATGATGACACAATTTCAGTAAGACAGGAAGAAGAATGAAGCTTTGCTAGGAGTTTGGGAAGAATCACAATATATTAGTCTCAGTATACTGAAGCCAGAGTCTGAGTTTGAGTTTGGTGGTTAAAAAAAGGAAGAGCAGGCTAGGCAGTGACAGCGAGGTGTGGCATGGCGGGTTGGGTGCACAAGTAGTTGGGAATGGCCAAATATGAAAGGCTGGTGGATGATGAACTAGAGAGAATGACATGCATAATTTACCTTCTGATGAGCTAAGTGGTGGAATTAGAAATTTATCTTATAGATCACAAGGAGCCATTGAATAAATTGATACATAAATAACATGTTCAAATTTGTATTTAATTTATATTTAAGTTATATTTTATTTTTATGCTTATTTATGAGGTGCAGTGTGATATTTCATACATATATGCAATATGTAATCTGATAAAGGGAGTTGGCATATCAAAGCAAACATTCATTACTGTTTTTGTGCTGGGAAAAATTTAAATCCTCACTAGCATTTTGAAGTACATAAGAGTAATAGTCAACCATAGTTATCCTAGTATGCTATAACACATTAGAAGTTATTCTTTCTATCCAACTGCATCCCTATTGCCATGCCATTTGGTTACTATAGCTCCATAGTATGTTTTAAGGTCAGATATAGTAATGCCTCCAGCTTGGTCCTTTGTGTTCAATATTCCTTTGGCTATTACAGATTTTTTGTTGTTCCATGCAAATAGTAGAAGTGGTTTTTTTTTTCTATTTTTATAAAGAATATCATTGTTATTTTGTAGTAATTGTATTGAATCTGTAGAATTCTTTGTGCAGTATGGGCATTTTAATAATATTAATGCTTTTAATATAATGAACATGGGATGTTTTTTCCATTTTTTGTGTCTCTTTCAATTTCTTTCATCGGTGTTTCATGTGTTGGATTGTAGAGACCACTCACTTTCTTGGTTAAATTCATTCCTAGGTATTTTATTTTATTTTTTGTAACTGTCATGAATGGGATTGCTCTATTGATTTCTTTATTAACAAATTTGGTATTGGTCTATAAAAATTCTACTGACATTTATATGTTGATTTTATATCCTACAACCTTACTGAACTTGTTTAGTAATTCTAGCAAGTTTTCTGGTGGAGTCTTTAGTAATTTCCCTGTATAAAATTATGTCTTCTGCAAATAGGGAAAATTTGAATTCCTCTCTTCCTTATGGATACCATTTATTTCTTTCTATTATCTTATTGCTTTACCAAAGACTCCCAATATTGTATTGAGTAAGAGGAGAAAATGAATATCCTTGTCTTGTGCCAGATCTTAGAAGAAACTATATTAGATTTCTCCATTCAATATGATGTTGATTTTAATTGTGTAATGTACAGACTTTATTGGGTTGAGGTAGGCTCCTTCTTTGACTCGATTCTTGAGGATTTTTCACCATGAAGACCTGTGGGATTTTATTCAATGTTCTTATTTTCATTTGCAGAGATGATCATAAACTTTTGCCCTTCATTTTGTTGTTAAGGATTGTTTATTAATTTGGATATGTTGAAATAACATTGGATCCCTGGGATAAATCCCACTTCGTAATGGCCCATAATGTTTTTTATAGTATGATGTTTTAAGTTGCATACAGTTTCATTATAGTTTCATAATGAGTTTCATTATAGGATTATAGCAACATTGCATCCTTTACTTTCACTGGTTCTCTATTTATCCCTCTCTCACTTGTCCCATCTCCTTCCCCTTCTCATTCGAACCCTCAGATGAGACCTCTGCATTTTGCAATCTTAAATATATGTAATTTCATATATAACTCTCTATTTTGTTCTGTAAGGGAAGTCTAGGTTTCACATGTGAGTGAAAACTTAGTATTTCACTTTTTGAATCTGTGTTATTTAACTTAAAGTGATGATATCCGTGTCCATCCATTTCGCTGCAAATTAAATGACTTCATTCTCTTTATGGCTGGATAGTATTTCATTGTGTAAATTTACCACATTTTTAAAATCTATTTATCTGTTGAAAACTGGGCTGATTCCATATCCTTGCAATTTTTGAAGAGCTGCAACCAACATAGAAGTGCAGATGTCTTTGTGGTATGATGGTTTAACTTCTTTTAAATATATACCCAAAAGTGGAATAGCTGGCTCATATGACATTTCTGCTTTTACTTTTCTGAGCAAACTCCATACTGATTTGCATAGTGGCTGTACTAGTTTAAAGTCCCACCAACACTGTCAAAGGTTTCCTTTTCCCCTGCATCCTCTCCAGCAGTTGTTATTTATTTGATTAGTGTTAGCTATTCTGGTTGGAGTAAGAAAAAATCAGAATGTAGTTTTGATTTGTAGTTCCCTGATGGCTAGAAATGTTAGACATGTTTTCATACATTTATTGGCCATTTGTATTTCTTCTTTTGAGAATTGTCTGTTCAGTTCTGTTGTTAAGTCTGTTGGATTTTATTTAGTGCTTAATTTGTTGACTTTTTATATTTCCTAGATATTGATCCTCTGTCAGGTGTGTAGTTAACAAAACAGGCTCTCCTTTTACTCTATTGATTGTTTTATTTGCTGTGCAAAAGTTTTTAATTTCATGTAATCTCAGTTGTCAATTCTTGATATTGTTTCCTGGGCAACTTGGGTCTTTTAAGGAAGAAACTGCCTATACCTGTATGTTTAAATGTCTTCCTTAAATTTCTTCAAGTAGTTTCAGATTTTCTGGGATTTTTTGAGGACTTTAATACATTTTGAACTGATCGTTGTATATGTATGAGTCTATTTTCATTCTCCTACATATGGATGTCAACTTTTCTTAACATCATTTGTTGAAGATACTATCTTTTTTTTAACCCCTTTATTGGTAAATGTTGGTGTGGTACAGAGAAACACAGCATTTGCTTTTCCCATTATGCAACTATTACACCACTTTTGTTTACACTTTTATCAACTTAGAAGGTTTATGGAAACTTTTGACTAATATGTAGTAAAACTTCTATGCGTATTTGGGTTATGTTCCTTTTTGTACAAAGTATATTTTCGTCTCCTGTCAAAGTTTGTAACTTAAAATTTATATTATCTTGTATAAGTATAGCTACTCATACTTGCATTTATTTTTGATTTACACGGTGAATTGTTATTTCTCGCTTCACTTTCAGTTTATTTGTAGTTTGGTGAAATGAGGTTTTTTTTGGGAAGCACAAAATTGGTTTCTTTGTTTGCTTTCATTTCCCTAAATCCATTCATCCAATCAATACCTTTTAACTGGGGAACTGACTTATTTTCAGTGAAGTTTATTATTGGTAATAAGGACAAACTCCTGTTATTTAATTAATTTTATTTCTAGTGTTGTGAATATCCTTTGTTCCTTGTGTCATTGTTTTTCTCTTTGGTAGTTTGGTGTATTACAGTATTGATAAGGTTTGATTCTCTTTGTATTTTATAGATATACTGTTCTAATAAACTTTGTGCTTTCATATGTTTTTATAATGGTAGTTTTCATCATTTCATGTCTACATTAGGACTTCCTGAAGCATATCTTTTAGAGTTGATTTGGTAATAATTAATTCCCTCAGTTTTTGCTTGTGTTGAAAAAAATTATTATTCTTTTCCATGTGACGGATAGCTTTGCTGTCTATAGTATTCCTTGTTACTTTTTTTCATTCAAGATTTTGAATATATCATCCCATAATTTCCTGGCCTGTAAGATTTCTGCTGAGAATTCTGCTGTTCGTCTAATGGGAATACCCTTATCTCTTGCTTTCCCTTGGTGCTTTTAAAATTCGCCCTTTATCTTCTATTTTTGCCTCAGAGAAGACCTTTTATTGTTGAATCTATTAGGGTTCTTTGTGCTTCCTGGAGCTAAATGTATGTAACATTTCCAGACAATAACTTTTCAGCTATTTTCCTAAATAGGATTTCTAAAATATTTTCCATTCTTTTTCTCTTTTAAAGATACCCGTATTGCAAACATTTGATTGCATAATGGTGCCCTAGGTGTTTCATGGGCCTTTTCATATTTTTCATTGTTTTGTTGTTGTTGTTTAACTCTATTATTTCAAAGGACTTGTCTCCAAGCTCAAAAATTCTTTCTTCTGCTTTCCTTGTTCTACTACTGAGCCTCTTGTTTATATTTTTATTACATTTATTCAGTTATTTAGCTGCTAGATTTGTGATGGGTTCTGCTTTATGAACTCTATCTCTTTGCTGGATGTCTCATTATGGTCACAAGTATTCTTCATACTTTTGTCGAATTATCTGTCTCTATTCCCTTGTATGCCTGCAGCTGTAGCCCTGTGGCATCCGATCCCATCAGATCTCGGAAGCTAAGCAGGGTCGGGCCTGGTTAGTACCTGGATGGGAGACCGCCAGGAAACACCAGAAGCTGTAGGCTTGGGAGAAGGACCTGGCAAACCCCTCCCAAAAATCAATCTGCCATTGAAAACCCTATGAACAGCAGAGAATCACTGACAATAGTGTTTCCCCTGTTGTACAGAGGGTCGCTATGAGTCGGATACCGACTCGACGGCACCTAACAACAACAACAACAACATTCCCTTGTATCTTACCACATTTACTTAAAATCATGAATTTCTTTTTCAGACAATTCCTTATTTCTTTCTCTTTGGGGTCTGTTGCTAAGCAGTTCTGTTATGTAAGAGGCATCATGTTGCCTTGTTTTTCATGCATCTTGTGTTCCTATATTGATATTTGTGCAACTGATTATATCACTTATCTCTACCAATTTTGCAGGATAGCTTTCATAGTTAAGATGTTTTCCTGCAATGTGTTCTAGGTGTTAGTTAGATCTGACTTACTGGCTTTGAATCCAGGTATGTGCAGTAAAGCCATGTCCATGTAGCTTTTTAAGCTGTAGTCAGTGTTGGTCATGCCTCTGAATATTTCAGTGGCCTAAGCTTCAGCTTTTTATGAGATTGTTCCACCAGTTAGGATGCAGTGTTCTTAAGCAGGAAAAGGCTTGCTAGTGGTGCTGGGCGTGGTGCACTCATCTGCATGTGTAGGTGCAGTCAGTCATCAGTTTCTGTGAGCCACACAGGGACAAAACAGTTTTGGTGGGCACGTGTAGATGTGGCACAGTGTACTTGGCTGCAGGAACAGGACACCTGACAGTGTCTGAGGGATGCAAAGTCGCTTGTGTGAACCTTGGAGTAGTAATCTTCTATAGACAGGCTTTCCAGCTGCTCCCCGGGGCTAAGGATGGGTCCTCTAGGCTTCCTATATTATTCCTAGGGGCATTAATAAGCCAAATTTCTCAGGAAGGACTACCTGGCTGCTCCCTGGCTGACCGTGAGGGCAGGGTCCCCCAGTTGTTTCCTGGGTGTCCTGGCAGATGAGCTGTTCAAGATAGGTTTCTTGGGTGCATCCTGAGACTGCATGAGGGGGGACAGGGCCACCTGGCTGGTTCACAGGGTTAAAAAACCTGAAATATAGAGCTCAGCAGCCTGATGACTTCAGAGGACACCAAGCAGGTAGGGTCTCAGTGTGGCAATGTGCTGCCAGAGGCTGGGGGATGAAGGGCAAAATACAGGCCAGAGTCTTTCCCTGGGGAAATGGTAAGGATGGCCACTGGGTAGCTCCCCAGACTGGGTTCACAGGCAGTGAGAGCTGCAGGTTTCTCTACCAGCAAATATTTCAGGTGGGCGTAGAGTTAGTTGGACTGATTGGGTGGAGGTACCTCTTCCTACCATTTCTTCACCATGCACAGTCCTTGTATTTCAGAGTTGTGCTTGAGAAACAGGACAATAGATTTGCTCTTAATTTTCCTTCCTATAAGCCCTGAGTGTGTCTCTGTATTCTGTAATGTCTCTGCCACATCTCCCCTGCACTCATGCATTCTACTTCAAATACTCCAGTGAAATACTCATTGCTTACTTTTTGTTTTGTTCCTTTTATGTGGAGGGAAGTGCAGCAGACATCTTTAGTAATCTGTTGCATTTCATATTTTATATCTTTAAAAGAGGATAAATTCAATGAACCAAATATCATGTAAATAAATTTATCAAATATCTAAAACATTTTGAAAAATATGTCAGTGCATTATTTATAATAGCTTAATAGAACCAACAGACATAAATGGAATAAATATTACATTATAATAACTTTATTATAAATAAGGTAGCTTTTAGCATAAAACTTTATATTTGATTTGAAGTTATGGTATAAGTTTATGTACACAATACAAAGAAATACAGAATATTTGTATGTACATGTACTATGAATGTTGTTGTTAGATGCCATTGAGTAGATGTCTTACTCATAGCGACCCTCCATACAACAGGTGAAACACTATTATGAGTAACTCTCTGCTATTCATAGGGTTTTCAATGGCTGATTGCTTTTTGCAAGTGAGTTTCCAGGTCCTTCTTCCAAGCCTATAGCACCTGGGGTTCCCAGGTAGTCTCCTATCCAAGTACTAACTGGGTCCAACTTTGCTTCCAAGATTCGATGGGATCAGACACCACAGTGGTATGGATGCAGCCATATTGTAGATGAATATAGCTGAAATAAAATCCAAATGTTATGATGTCCTTCTGAGGCCCAAAGGTGGAATTAATACATACAGAAGAAAAGAAAAATACACTCATTGGGCTTTGTGGTAGAAATGATGCCTTCGAGTTTCAGTGAATGACAAAGTATGGCATAGATACAGCCTATACATACATACATATATATATATATATATATATATATATATATATATATATTATATATATATATTATATATATTATATGTTGTTGTTGTTGTTGTTAGGTGCCGTCGAGTCGGTATCCGACTCATAGCGACACTCGTAGGGTTTTCAATGGCTGAGTGCTTCGGGATTGCCTTGGGAGTGGATTGCCAGGTCCTTCTCCCATTTTTGCGGTGCTGGGAATTGAACTCTGGGCCTCAGAGACTGCAGCGCAGCGCTCTACCCACTGAGCTAAATCCCAGCCCCATATATTATATATACACATATATATACATACATACATATATATTATATAATTAGTTCTAAGTCTCATTCATATATTTGTCTGTGACAATGTATCTGAAGACTTATTAAAATCTACTACTGAAATGAATGGCAGCACATCACTCAGGCAACTGTGGCTGGCTTAGAAATAAGTAGAAGCAAAATATTTCATGGTTTGTTCCATAAATAAGCAAATTCAAATTCTCCTCCATTCTTTTACCAATTGTGTTTTTGCACTAAACTAAAGCTTCACCCTAGCAGACAAAGGCTATTTTATGTACGGATTCTAATGCAAATTTCACTTAATGTATCTTTGCATTTTAAGGGGAAATACTCCATATTTTATCTATGTGGAAATAAGGGAACATTTTTTCCCTTTTAAAGATAATTCCTCTATGAACTTACCAAAAACATCATTTTAATATATTCAGTAATATTTAGCACCTATTACATTAACAGGAAAAAAAAATATGAATTAACAACTTTAAAACTATGTTCTAGTGCTTAATATATTGGTCCAAAGCTTTTACCAGTTAAATTTGAGGATTTTAATAAATGTGATTTGCTTCACATTCACACATACAAACACATGAATGTAAAGACACTACTGATATCATTTTGTTAAGGGAGGATTCAGTGTATGAGTTCATCTGTAAAAGCACTTTTGAGCATCTGTGGACTACAGTTACATAGCAAACAAATGCCATTATGAATATGTTGCAAAATTATTTGCCTGCTCTAAGGCGTGGACGAAATGATTACTCAATGATACCTCAGAGTTTGGCAGGTAGTGGGTTGTCAAAATCTATTGGTTAAAAAATTAGAGAGTAAATAAAGGATTTTGATTAGATGGGATCAAAGTTCTTGGGAATTTATAAACTTCTTCTGAAGTAATATTTACTAAAACAAATGACTTGGTGATTTTTGTTGAAAATTGTATGATGGGCATCTTCAAGATGAAAAGATAAACACCTTTGAGCAAAAAGTTTTTTAAACTATCACACTATTAATAACAAGAAAATGTTCATAATAAATAACATAGAAAATCTTAAAATGGAAATATGCTGGGTTGCGGTGGCACACGCCTGTAATCCCAGCAGCTTGGGAGGCAGAGGCAGGAGGATTGCAAGTCTGAGACCAGAAGCAGTCTGCGTACCTTAGCAAGACCCTATCTCAGAAAGTAAAAAAATGGGCTGAAGGTCTCAAAAAGTAAAAAAATGGGCTGAAGGTACAGCTCAGTGTTCCAGCACTTCCAGAGTATGCAAGCATGAGGCCCTGGGTTCAACCTGCAGTACTTAAAAAAAAAAAAGAAAAAAAAAAAAAAAAAGAAATATAAGCTTCCATAATATCATTATGTATATATTATAATTGCCAATGTTACGATGCCTTACTCTTTTCTCCATTCTGTGTTTACCTATTTTGAACCTCCTTATGTATTTATAACTATATTCAAAATTAAAACAATATTATATCTATTCTGTAGAATTATTATCATTCTGTATAGCAGTGTTGTATGGAAATGCTTCCCAGTAGGTAGAGTGTCATTTTGAAATATGTTATCTATTTTTAAACTAT
The DNA here is from genome assembly GCA_007922755.1 of Pedetes capensis. Taxonomy (NCBI): domain Eukaryota; kingdom Metazoa; phylum Chordata; class Mammalia; order Rodentia; family Pedetidae; genus Pedetes; species Pedetes capensis. Next base: position 66,263 of record VMDO01005082.1, read on the forward strand.
TCCTTTTTTAAATCACACTCAAATAAATCAACAAATTTTATGGAATGTTTTTCTACTCTTATGATATATTCAATATTCCTTTAAAAGTGTAACTAATGTCAAAATTTGAAGGTATGTGTGGGTATTTGAAATACGCACTGCTTGCGCAAGTTGACTAAATAGAATTAAAAACAAGGTATTTATTAAAGCGCCTATACATTGCCTCCATGTTTCAGGTTGAATTTTGAACAAGGACTTGCTTTCTTTAGGGTATAATGGTTAAATTTGAAGTGAGTACGGCATAATATCTTGTATAATTTTATTCTATTTTAGAATTTTAATGTAACAACTTAAGTGTTTTCCTAAATTTAATATCTGTGATTAAGCATTTATACTTAAAATTCCAATTCACATTTTTCAACAAGTATAATGCCATTATATGTGAAGTTTACAAGATGAGTCATCTTTCAAAATTTTTTGCCATTTAAATTTTGGAATATCAAGAAATTCTAATGTGATATAATCAAAATAAAAATGATTTTGATGTGGATGCTAACATATGATTTCAAATGTCATCTATCATTCCTGAGTTCATCAAATTATCTGATTATTATCTGTGTGGTTTTATAATAAATAATTATAAATTAATTTTAAATAGTTAATTACAAACTAATTATAAATGTGATTATAGATATATTTATATATTTATAATTATATTTATATATAAATATAAATATATTTATATACTTACATAAATATAAATATTTATATTTGTATTTATATAAATATAATTATAAATAGTTAATTATAAATAATTATAAATAATTAACTTACTAAGTAAATATGTACCATATTTATATTATATATTATATTTCTATACAAGTTTGCACCAGAAAATGGTCTGCTCCAAGAAACCGCTGGTATGAAGTGAAACTGATTTTTTTAAAAAATTCCATGTCATATAAAAGTCTTTGAAACAGTTTAATACTTATATAATATTCAGTTTGTTAAAATTATCATCATATATCCAGTTTCATATTGTTACATATCTAGCTAGTATTAAGAATGTTTTGATCAAATATACAATTATTTTTGAATTTCATAAGGCATTTAACTGAAGTACTTTACTGAAGGGGCTGGGATTTAGCTCAGTTGGTAGAGCGCTGCTCTGCAGTCTCTGAGGTCCCAAGTTTGATTCCCAGCACCACAAAAATGGGAGAAGGATGTGGCAACCCACTCCCAAGGCAATCCCGAAACAATCTGCCATTGAAAACCCTATGAGGGTCGCTATGAGTCGCACATGACTGGACAGCACCTAACAACAACAACAACAACAACTTTACTGAAAGATTTTCCAATATCACAACAACCTCTAACAGACTTCTAACATAGCATGACATATGACACTATTTTCTCTAGCATTGTTGTTGTTATTAGGTGTTGTCCAGTCTGTGTCTGACTCATAGCGATCCTAAGTCCAACAGGAGAAACACTATTGCCAGTGCTTCTCTGCTATTCATAGAGTTTTCAGTGGTGGATTGATTTTTGGGAGTGGGTTGCCAGGTATTTCTCGCAAGCGTATAGCTCCTGGTGTTCCCAGGTGGTCTCCCATCCAAGTACTAAACAGGCCCAATCCTGCTTAGCTTCTGAGATCTGAAGGATCAGATGCTACAGTGCTAAGGCTTCAGGCTCTCTAGCACAAGTTAAACATTTTAACTGAAAATTTAAACAAAATTGTACATAAGTATTGTTTTCAACATTTATTTATTCATGAAGTTTAACTTTTTCATATTTGTGTTAATCACTTTCCTTACCCCTTGTATGAATTACTCGTTCACATTTTTTCAAGTTTTTTAAATTTCTGTCTTACTTTACACATACCTGTATACAGGCACAATTGTGTGCTTGGAATTTTTTTTTTAGTTATTTAGGAATGTGATGATGAATGAGGCATGAGTTATCTCTACATATACACAAAGCTTTGTTAATTATTAGGCAAATGTTTTTATTGAGTTTCTTTTTATATAATTTTTCTTGAAATATATTATAAAATACAATTCTTATTTCAAATATATTTAACTGTTGTTTGGACAAATCCAAGTCCATTATTTCAATCTTTAATTGGATACAAAGAATGGAACTGGACCCTTACCCTACACCATACACAAAATAAATTTATAGAGGCTTGAATGTAAGAACTGAAATTTAAAACTTCTGTGAGGAAGCATTACAAAACTTAATAACATTGGTTTTGGATATTATTTCATGAATATGACACCCAAGTCAGAGAAAGCAAAAGCAAAAATAGATAAGCAGGCTTATATCAAACTTAAAACCTTCTGTGCAGCAAGGGAAACAATCAATGGGGTGAAAGGACAAATCACAGAGTAGGAGAAATTATTTGCAAACCATCTATCTGATAGCCTGCAGCCATATCAATGTGGCATCTGATCATGTCAGGTCTTGGAAGCTAAGCAGGGTAGGACCTGGTTAGTACTTTGATGGGAAACCACTTGGGAACACCAGGTGTTGTAGGCTTGGGAGAAGAACCCAGCAACCCACTCCCAAAAATCAATCAAGAAGACACTATAAATAGCAGAGAAGCATTAACAATATTGTGTTTCCTGTTGTACTTATGGTCAGTATGAGTGGGACACTGACTTGATGGCACCTAACAACAACATGTAACTGATAGGAGTTTAATATCTAAAATAAGTAAGGAAAATTTGCAGTACAATGGCAAAAGATACACCTTAATAACACAATAAAAATGGTCTGAAGACTTGAATATACATTTCTCGAAAGAAGAAATACATGTGGCCAACAGTTATATGACAATAGGCTTAGTGGCTTTAATCATTATATAAATGCAATTCAAAACCACAGGGAAATACCACCTTTCACCATTTAACATGATGAAGTATTAAGAAATTAATGATAAGAAATATTGATGAGGATATAGAAAAGCCAGAATCTTTTTGTGGGAATGCAAATTAGTGCCACCATGGAAATTATATCCTAAAAAAAGTATAAACAAATCTATCATATGGTTATGCAATCTCACTTTTGTGTTTTTATGCAAAATTATTGATATCAGGATCTCCAGGAGGAATTAGCACTTCCATGTTCTTTGAAGCACTATCCACAACAGTCACAGTGTCAAAACAGCCTAAATATCCATTGATGAAAGAACAGATTATAAAAACGTAATGTGTATACATAATGAAATATTATTTACCCATAAGAAAGAAGCAAATCTTGCAAAATGTGCAAACATGGATGGAACTTGAGGGCATTAGTCCTAGTAAAATAAGCCAGTCACAAAAGGAAAAATTCTGTGTGATTACACTTATATAAGGTATCTAAAATAGTTAAGATTATAAAAGTAAATGGTACAGTAGGAGTTGCCAGGGCTTGGAGGGAGGGAGAAATTGGAAGTTGGCAATAAATGAGTGTAAAATTTCAATTATGCAAGATGAATAGGTACTAGACATCTGCTGTACAACATTTTGTCTATAGGTAGTGGTACTTTACTATATACTTAAAAATATGCTAAGATAGTAAACCTCATGTTATATACTGTTAGCACAAAAAAGTGAAATAAAATAAATAATAAAAATAAATTTCAAAACTGACAAAAGAAATACTTTCATCCTGAGGAATAAATTAAATTTATTCTTTTTATAAAGTTTAAATTATTATTTATAACTTTATAAAAAGATCCATTTGAATATATGTATCAAATATGCTTAAATTTAAAAGTCATTTGCAAGTAGCCAAACTTGACTGAATTTTCCTCCTGTTTATAGTTTTCTGTATATTATGAGACTTAGGTATCAGAACACTAAATATATAGCAAGGTGACAGACAAAATCTTCCCCAAAATATAGCATATGTATGCTTTTTGAAATTCTCTTTAGATATGCACTGACAATAACATGCACTATATTTCTAACATTCAATGGCTAACTTGTTCTACAAAACAAAGCTCAACAAATTATAAATATCTTGCTATGTCAGTAGACCTACTTCATTCTCTCTAAAAACAGCATCACTGTTACAATACTACAATAAAATAAATTTTATTTAATTAATACATTTCCTGTAAACTATCTATTTTAAAAATTCTGCACAGTAGTCAATAGCCACATAATATATTTTAAATTTAAACTATACTTTCTCATTTACACCAGGTACATCTGTTTTTTCCCTTCATTGGTAAATGATGTTGTTGTACAGAGTAATACAGCATTGGTTTTTTCAATTATGAAACTATCACATCACATTTGGTTACACTTTCATCAACTTAAAAGGTTTATCAAGACTTATTACTAGTCAATATGTTGTTGTTGTTAGGTGCCATCGAGTCTGTGTCCAACTCATAGCGACCCTCTGTACAACAGGGGAAACACAATTGTCAGTGCTTCTCTGCTGTTCATAGGGTTTTCAATGGCAGATTGATTTTTGGGAGGGGGTTGCTGGGTCCTTCTCCCAAGCCTACAGCTTCTGGTGTTCCCAGGCGTTCTCCCATCCAGGTACTAACCAGGCCCAACCCTGCTTAGCTTCCGAGATCTGACGGGATCGGATGCCACAGGACTACGGCTGCAGGCAGTCAATATGTAGTAAAACTCAAGTTTATATTTGTGTTACATTACCCTGTTTTTCCAGTGTACTCATG
>VMDO01005082.1:71019-116193 GCA_007922755.1 Pedetes capensis
TACATATATATGTGTGTACATATATATATACATATATATATATATACATATGTGTGTATATATATATATATATATCAACTTATGTATAGGATTTTCTCTTCCTTTAAATAAGACTCACCTCCTACATATGAATGAGAACATATGGTATTTCTCTTTTTGACCTTGTGTTCATTCACTTAAGGTGATTTTCTTCAGTTCCATCCTTTTTGCTGCAAATGACATTATTTCATTTTTTATTCTGGATAGTATTCCATTGTATATATGTACAATGATTTTTTTATCCATTTATCTGTTAATGGGCATCTTGGTTGGTTCCATATCCTTGCTATTGTGAAGACTGCTGCATTGAATGTGGAGATGCAGATATCTCTATGGGATGAGGACTTGTCTCTCTTTGGGTTTATTCCCAGTAGTGGTATAGTTGGGTTATATGGTATTTCTATATTTAATTTTCAGAGGTATCTCCATATTGATTTCCAAAGTGGTTGAACCAATTTACAGTTCCACCAACAGTGTAAGGGGTTTCCTTTTCCTCCACAACCTCGTCAGCATTTGTTTTGTTGATCTTGGCCATTCTTACTGGAGTTAGGTGCAAACTCAGAATTGCTTTGATTTACAATTAATTTACAATTGTAAATCAAATTGATTACAAATTGATTTACAGTTTCCCTAATGGCTAGAGATATTGAGCATTTTTTCATGTGCTTTTTAGTCTTATGAATTTCTTCATATGAGAACTGTCTATTCAATTCCTTTACCCACTTGTGTGTTGGAATATTTGTTGCCTTGGGGTTTGCTCTCTTCAGTTTTGTTTACATTCTAGAAATTACTTCTCTGTCAGATATGTAGGATGCAATGATTTTCTCCCATTCAGTGGGGTCTTCCTTAACTCAGTTGTATCCTTTGTTGTACAGAAGCTTTTCAATTTCATGTAATCCCATTTGTCTATTCTTGATACAATTTCCTGAGCAATTGGAGTCTTATTAAGGAAATGCTTTTTCCTATGCCTATGTGTTGGAGCATGTTTCCTACCTTTTCTTCTGGTAGTTTTAGGGTTTCTGGTTTTATGTTGAGGTCTTTTTCTTCTCCATTTTGAGTTGACTGTCAAGGAAACTGGAGGTGCAGGTGTGTTTTCATTTTTCTGCAGGTAGAAATCCAAGTTTTCCAGCAGCACTTGTTGAAGAGGCTATCTTTTCTCCAATTTGCATGCCTAGCCCCTTTGTCAAAGATCAGATGTCTATAGATATGTGGGGGCTGGGATTTAGCTCAGTTAGTAGAGTGCCACTCTGCAGTCTCTGAGGTCCCAAGTTCAATTCCCAGCACCGCAAAAATGGGAGAAGGAAGTGGCAACCCACTCCCAAGGCAATCCCAAAACAATCTGCCATTGAAAACCCTATGAGGGTCACTATGAGTTGGACATGACTCGATGGCACCTAAGAACAACAACAACAATAGATATGTGGGTGTATCCCTGGGTCTTCAGTTCTGTTCCACTAGTCTCCAGGCCTATTTTTGTGCCAGTAGCAAGCTATTTTTGCTACTGTAGCCCTGCAGTATAGTTTAAAGTCAGGGATTGTGATCCTGCCTGCTCTTGTTTTGCAATTTAAGATTATTTAGGCTAGAGCCGGGTGTGGTGGCACATGCCTATAATCCCAGCAGCTCTGGAGGTAGAGGCAAGAGGATTACAAGTTCGATACCAGAGGCAGCCTGCATAATTTAGCAATACCTTGTCTCAAAAAGTAGAAAACATGGGCCGGGGATGCAGCTCAGTGGTCCAGCACTTGCAAAGCATTCAAGTGCGAGGCCCTGGGTTCAACCCCCAGTACCTCAAAAAACCAAAAACAAAAAAAAAAGATTGTTTAGGCTATACCTGGTCTTTTGTATTTCCATATGAACTTTTGGATTATTTTTCTATTTCTGCAAAGTCTGTCATTTGAATTTTAATGGGAATTGCATTAACTCTGTAAATTGCTTTTGGTAGTACAGCCATTTTTACAATGTTGATTTTCCCAATCCATGAGCAGGTGGGGTCCTTCCACCTTCTAGTATCCTCTGTGGTTTCTTTCTTTAATGCTTTAAAGTTTTCCTTGTAGAGCTCTTCAGGATCTTTGGTTAGGATGATTCCTAAGTATTTAAGTTTTTGGTGGGCTATTGTGAGAGGGATTGCTATCTTAATTTCCTTCTCTTCTGGCTCACAGTTTGTGCTAAGGAAGGCTACTGATTTTTGAGTGTTAATTTTGTATTCTGTTACTTTGCTGAAGGAGTTAATTAGGTCTAAAAGTTTTCTAGAGGAGTTTTTTTTGGGGGGGTCCTTTAGGTAAAGTATCAGGTCATTCATGAATAAGAATAATTTGACCTCTTCTTTGCCTGTCTATATCCCTTTGATTTCTTTCTCTTTTCTGATTGCTCACACCAGCTACATCTTAAGTGCCTCATTAGCTATTTGTGACTATTGGCTAGCAGAGTGGGCAGTCCAGATATTAGATCATTTCTCCTTCCACATAGAGTTCTATTGACATCATGGAAAATTAGATGAGCTTTAACTAGCTCAAAGTCACAAATATACTTCTTTATATAATAAGCTTAATGAACCTAAATTTAGAGTTTCCCCAATGTTCCATGGTGAATGATGAATTTTGCCTCTGAATTTTGGCATGTGTTTACTATTGCTCTGTCTTTAGTATAAATTTGACCTCAACATTTTAGAAGATAATATTCTAGAAATTCCTCTAGAATTTTCTAAAAATGAGTGTTACATAGATCTTTCTCAATTTTCAACACTATTATGAGAAAAATCCCCAAACTTATTTATGAAGGTTTTGTATTCAGTTAATAAATTTTCAATTAAAATAATTCAAATAAATAAGTTGGTGCTGAAGTTATTTTTGTTTCTTTCAAAACAGTATGGTATTTCATAATTGTGAGGCTTTAACTTAGCATCTGTCTTCTATTTCCAACAGTTAATATGACTTTTTCTGTAAGAAAAATTTAAAATGCTTTAAGAAAAACCTAATGCTTATTGTTTTTCTCAGATCTAACCTATTCCCTGTAGGATATTTCTCTCGAGATAACACTGTATTTCTAAATTATCTAAAATTATGTCTAGATTGAGTATGTATGGTTTATCTTAATTCCAAAGATGAGAGGAAGATATCCATAACTGTTGTAAAGTTTCCAAGCTTAAATTATGGAAGAAAACTTGACCATCCCTGGCCATGTAGGAAATGACAAATTGGATGGCACAGACAGCCAACTTACCACTTCTAGGAGGGAAAGAGAGAGATGGCAGGTGTCTGTCCTTTAGCCTACACTGAAGACATGATCAACATGCTGCCTGGCCCTGCAGATGACTTCTCTGTTCTTGAAAGGATATGATCAAGATAATGAGTGAAGGGGGAAGTTTGAAAGTATGTGCCTTGAACAGAGTAGAGTTTGTGGAAGAATACTTTCAGGAGTTCCTCAAGAACATTTCATAGGGTCAGCAAATACTAATATTTTTTCCAACTACATAATTATTTGGTCAGATTTTCTCATATTATATATAGTAAATTATATGTAGTAACAAGCCGAGTACAGTGGCACACACCTGTAATTCCAGTTTCTTGGGAGGTGAAGGAAGGAGGATTGTGAGTTTGAGGCCAGAGGCAGCTTGCACAATTTAAGGAGACTCTATCTCAAAATAAAAAATAAAAAAGGGGATAGGGCTTCAGGATAGCACTTGCCTAGCATGCACAAGGTACTGGCTCAACCTTCCAGTACTATAAAGAAGTACATAAATAAATAAATAGAATGCAAAAGTAGATATGAGAACACAGAAATCTTCCATTAATCCACACACTAAAAAATTTTCAAAAAGATGCAATAGTACTCTTCTTACTAAATCTTTTCTTTTCACAAAAAGTTATGTCAATGACCAGAGGGAATAATATTGCAATTTTTAAATGAGGTGATACGCTGAAGTTTAAAATTGGTTTTAGTTTCTACTATGGTAAATAAGGGCTGGGATTTAGCTCAGTTGGTAGAGCGCTGCTGCAGTCTCTGAGGTCCCAAGTTCAATTCCCAGCACTGCACTAATGGGAGAAGGACCTGGCAATCCACTCCCAAGGCAATCCTGAAACAGTCAGCCATTGAAAACCCTATGAGGGTCACTATGAGTCGGATACCGACTCGACAGCACCTAACAACAACAACATGGTAAGTAATGTAGGCATAACCCATTTTTTGAAGATATTTGAAGTGTTGAACATTTCCTAGATGTTAAATGCTCTTGAGAGATAATGGTTTGAGAACATCTGGATGAAAACCCTAACCACAAAGTGCCATAATAAGAAAATAAAATTGGCAAAATACAATTGTGTTAAAAAATATTGTTAGCATGCATCAACTGTACAAAGTATTTTCACCATCTCGTTCCCACACATATTATGTACTTCCGCATATTGACTCCTTCTATTACTCTTTATCTACCTTCCCCTCCTCTCTTGCCTCCTTCTCCTTCACCCTAGCAGTCCCTTGCTTTTAATTTCATTTCTTTTTCTTCTCTTTACCTTATATATATGAAAGAAACATGAGATAATTGTCTTTGAGAGTCTGACTTATTTCACTTAACATGGTGATCCATAAATTTTCCAGTAAACAACATAATTTCATTCTTCTTTATGGCTGAGTAAAACTCCATTGTGGAAATATATCACTATTTATTTATCCATTCATCTGTCAATGGGCATCAAGGTTTACTCTATCATTTGACTATACAATTAACAATTTCTTAATATTCGCTAAACTGAGAAAATAATTACAAAATATAACATATAATAAATATTAAGTGTAACCTACAAGTCAGGTACCAAGTTGCATGATCTTTCTTTGTATTGAACCCTCATGATATCCCAAGAATTAGGAGAATGACAAGAGAAAGGAAAGTTCTGAGGGGAAGCAAATTAGGTGGGCTTATTAGCTTTTATGGGAAAGGATATGGCAATCCATTCCCGAGGCAATCCTGAAACAATCAGCCATTGAAAACCCTATAAGGGTCACTATGAGTCGGACCCGATTTGAGGGCACCTAACAACATTAGCTTTTATGACAAGGAGTTAGAATCATTAACAATGAGAACTCTCTCTAATTCACACTAATTTGTTATTAGAAAAACAATGTAGAGTAATTAAAGCAAGAACAGAGATTAAGACAAAACACAAACAAACCGCAATCACAAAGAAAAAAACAAAACAAAACAGAAGCACACACACTTGAGCACACACACACACACACACACACACACACACACACACACACACACAAAACCAAAACCCAAAGCAAACAAAAGGAAGGAAGGAAGGGAAGGGCAGCGAAAGGAAGGAAGGAAGGAAGGAAGGAAGAGTTCCAATATTAATATAAAGCTTTCCATGGGTAAAAAGGTAGTTCAGGCAAGTCTGGTACCAATGTTTGCAATTAAACATGTATTTTAGTCAGCATGGTTTTGTTTTTTGCTTTTTTCTCTTTTCTCTTTTGCCCACCAGGAAATGTAGATTTGGTGTCTCTTCATGGGAATGCCTGTATCTATTCCTATAATCAGTTATTTTTTTGCCCCCAGGGTTAACAGAAGGATTAAATATGAAAAAGGAGTTTTTCCTTCTTCACTGGGACCTTTCTCCTTGCAACTGGGACCAGAGAATTTCATCTCTATTGCTACAGATCCATCTTTGTGGATCACAGAGATTCAGAGTAACCAGACCCTCCGGTCCTATCTCACTTTGTTCTTCTGCTTTAGAAAAGATCTTTATGTAACTTCAGATCAGAAGGTATTTTTCTATCAGGGTAGGCCTTGGCTTTTATAAGGGCAGCACAAACTTACTCTCTGGGGAAAAGATTCTCTACCCAAATGCTGTTAACTGGCTTAATCAAAGAAATGTGTGTTTATTTTACTGCCTCAGCTGTAAGGAGGAAAGATTGGAAATGGCATGAGAAACATCTTTTATGCACAATCTACTGCATTAACATTGCATCTGATTTCTTGGTGACTGCTGTCACTCAAATTGACAACTGCAAAATTTGTAAAATGGTAACTCTTTTTAGGGAAGCTATTTAGTTTTACAGAGCACATAATGATTCTTACACTCTGATAACATACCTTCACTCTGAGAAAAAGGAGGCAGATGTGTTTGTACATCAAAGCTGTAAAGCAAGATCTAAAGCGTTGTTTCTATTAATAATTAAAATAATAAAAATCTGTCATAGAATTGGCAGACATTTGAGACCCTGATTCTGTGGTCCCAGTATTATAACTTGCAGCCAGAGCTTAAAATGGCTCATCATGAATAATCTGTGTTGCACAGTGTGTGGGTGCTTGGCCTCTAGAGTCAGGCAGACAGAGTTTAAATCCTAGCTCTCTCACATGTGGTCTCTGTCCTCCTTTTCCTCTTCTGAAGGACACTTCATTTCTTTGTGCATTTTAATGAAATAATAAATGGCAAAAGGAAGTATGAGCACAGAAGATCATGGTAACTTAATGCTCAGGAAGCAAGGCTTTGGGTTCACTGTGGCTTAGGGAAGAGTAGGTTGTGCAATAAGGTCCTTGTTGTTAGGTGCTGTCGAGTCAGTTTCCGAGTCATAGCGACCCTCATAGGGTTTCAATGGCTGATTGTTTTGGGATTGCCTTGGGAGTGGATTGCCAGGCCCTTCTCCCATTTTTGTGGTGCTCAGAATTGAACTCGGGACCTCAGAGACTGCAGTGCAGTGCTCTATCAACTGAGCTAAATCCCAGCCCAATAAGCTTCTAGCTAAATTAAAAAAAATGAAACATATGCGCTAACTTATCTTTGGAGCCAACTAGCTAGTGGCCAAAACTCTGGAGAGAGCCTTTGTCTTAGAAGCAACAGGATTGTTAGTAGCATTATTATTTTATTAATGGTATTTTAGTCTCAATGCAAGTCTGAAAAGCAGGTTTCCTGTTGGACTTCTCAGGTGTTGGTCCCCTTTCCGAAGTAAGGTCCAAAGTGCTTAATGTGACATGTTGTTGTTGTTGGGTGCCATCCAGTCATGTCCCATTCATAGTGACCCTTACAGGGTTTTCAATGACTGTTTCAGGATTGCCTTGGGAGTAGATTGCCATGTCTTTCTTCCATTTTTGTGGTGCTGAGAATCGAATGGAGGACCTCAGAGAGTGTTGAGTGGTGCTCTACCAACTGAGCTAAATCCTAGCCCCTAATATGACATGTTGTTGTTGTTGTTAGGTGCCGTAGAGTCGGTATCCGACTCATAGCGACCCACATAAGGTTTTCAATGGCTGTTTCGGGATTGCCTTGGGAGTGGATTGCCAGGCCCTTCTCCTATTTTTGCGGTACTGGGAATTGAACTCGGGACCTCAGGGACTGCAGCGCAGCGCTCTACCAACTGAGCTAAATCCCAGCCCTAATATGACATACAGAGCCCTAAATAACTGGGTTATACCTGTTCTCTTCAGATCTATGTATCATCCCTGCCCTCCAATCACTCTAAGTACTCCTTTTCTGCTTCCCTTTAGTTACCCTGTGCCACCACCTCTCCTCTAGCCTGCCACTTTCCAGACCTCCTTTGTTTTGTTTTGTTTTTGAGGCAGGGTATCAGAATTTAGCTCAGATTGGCTTCAAACTTGCAATCCTCCTGCTTCAGCCTCCCGAGTGCTAGGATTACAGGTATGCATCACTGCACCTTGCTCCATGTCTCATACTTGAGTCTTCACACTCAAGTTCACACTCACTTTGTTGTTGTTGTTGTTAGATGCCATCGAGTCCGTATCCGACTCATAGGGACCCTCATAGGGTTTTCAATGGCTGACTCCTTCGGGATTGCCAGGCCCTTCTCCCATTCACACTCACTTTAGGCATCCCTTTCTAGGCATCACCCCAAACCATTCAACCCTTGGTTGCATTGAGTGCCTCTTTTCTCTTTACCTATAGAGCATTTGTTCAATTTCTGTTGTTTTTAATAATCATCTACCTGTTGTCTGTTTCTCTCTGTAGACTCTGAATGTCTTAAGCAGAAAGGGCATCAGTTCTCATTCCCTTTTCCCGATTACATAGTCTTTCTGGTAATCCTCAGTTCCTTCTAGATTTTCACTAGGACATGACTAGACATTTTCTTATACAGGAACAGCAATTTCTAATATAACCTTAAGGGTGTGTACCAGCCTTCTCTAGACAGGACTCCAAATGCATGACAATATTTAGATTTCCAGAAGCCATGCTGCTCTTAAGGAACTCAGGCTTTAATGAGGGGGCATTTTGCCTATAATTAAATTATGAGAAGTGGAATAGCATGACAATTAAATTACACTATGTGCAGTACTAGAGATAGAGATAGATGAGATGGTGTTGTGGTTGTTTACTACAAAGGACAAGACATGCTTTTCAGTCAAATCTCTATCCCATTCCAGTATTTCCATTGAGCTGCAGAATCTCTCAATGGCTTCATCTCTGTGTTCCCCAATTCACCATCTTGAAAGGGATGATACAAGTGTTGTAGAGATTTGTGAGGTTAAAATAAATGGCATTGAAAAAGCATATAATTGATATTTAATAATTCATATATTGTCCTCATCATTGATAGCTAATCAACAACAACAAATATATATGTCTTGAGAGGACAGTCCCCATTGCCTTTACCCCAGCTAGTAGCTTCAAGATAAAACACCACCTTAAACTATTTTCCTGAAGAAATTTATACTTTTAAACACATGCAAATTCATTTTTACAATCAGTGCCATTTAAGGGCTGAATTGGCTTTATATTAGATGAGCATGTATTCATCATAAATGCATTTGCCAAGTGTTCATAATAAATTCATTTATTTCTCCCACATTTAAAGCTTATTATAAATCTCTACTTGTATTTTTATAGGTGGTTTAAACAATACTGAAACTTGAGTTTAAAAAATTCCAGATGGTTTTGGTTTATTGAAACCTGAGTCTGTAACATCCCAGATGCTTAAGGCAAAATTTCAGCTCAGCATTGAACCTTCTGCAGAAAGTGTTAGCATGCTACCCACACAGACCCTTCCCTGGAGCTCCATAACTCCTCGTCACAGGTTTGCCTTTACCCAAGCCTTGCGCTCATCTTCTTGATAATGTGCTGAACAGATAAGTCAGCCTTGTGGCATGTAATCCATAAAAATGACTGTGTCTGGCCTCCAAAGTCTTAATGGCTCACACATTACCTGGTGATGCATATCTGTTGTGTTGTTACTCTATGCAAGGCACTAGGCTAAGTCTGGAGGACTTCCAGACTCTTTCCCCCTGGCTTCTTCCCCCTGAGTCCTCTGCTAGTCCATAGGGCAGGGCTCCAACCAACTACAAGCAGCACCATCACCACCACCAAGATTGATGTTCGCATTGTACATTTTTCCTGTTTTTCTAAGTGTTTGCAAGATATCATTCCCGTTTTGCATTTTAATTGCTTGATTTCTCTAAGTTCCAGTTTCTTTATCTTAAAAACCGATATAATATTATTAGCTACCTTTTAGAGTTACTATGAGGATCAAATGAAATATTAGTCAAATTCTCAGGGCAAAGCCTAGCACATGAAAAGCATGATGAATAAAGCATATGCATTATTTTAAAGATGAGCAAACTGGCTAGGTGCGGTGGCTCACGCCTGTAATCCCAGAGGCTCAGGAGGCGGAGGTGGGAAGATGGCCAGTTCAAGACTAGAGGCAGTCTGCATAACTTAGTGAGACCCTGTCTCAAAAGGTAAAAACAAAATGGGCTAAGGGTGCAGCTCAGTGGTCCAGCACTTGCAAAGCATGCAGGCGCGAAGCCCTGGGTTCAACCCCCAGTACCGCAAAAAAAAAAAAAAAAAAAAAAAAAAGATGAACAAACCCAGGCTCAAAGAGATGACACGATTTTCTTAGTGTGACCTAGACAGTAACAGGGATGAAGAGTAAAGCCCATTTTGTTTGATGTGACATTTTTTCTCCTTACACTGTCTTTGGGGTTTTATTCCAAGATTAGGTAGCAGATCTCACCATTATACAATATTATGCTCTTCCCCACCCCCCAATGGGTTGAATTACAGATGTGATTTTTGATGATATTTCTACTATTCCATACTGGCAATTTAGTTAAAAGCTAAAGAGAGAACTACCTAGATTTCTCTTAAAATCTAGAAGTCATGGCTATCCCAACAGAGTTCTGGGATATAGATAGAACTATATATTTTAAATTTATTTTCCCTGACACATAAAAATATAAAAGGTATACACATTTATGATGTACCACATTATGTTTTTTTTTTTTGTGTGTGTGTGTGTGTGTGTGTGTGTGTGTGTGTGTGTGTGTGTGGTACTGGGGGTTGAACCCAGGGCCTTGCGCCTGCATGCTTTGCAAGTGCTGGACCACAGAGAAGCACCCCCAGCCCATTTTTTTTTTTCTTTTTCTTTTTCTATTTTTTTTTTTTTTTTTTTTTTTGAGACAGGGTCTTGATAAGTTAGCATACTGCCTCTGGTCTCAAAGTTGAGATCCTCCCACCTCCGCCTCCCAAGCCGCTGCGATTACAGGCGTGAGCCACCACGCCCGGCTACCACATTATGTTTTGATGCATGTATACACTTCATAATGTTTAAGTCAGGTTAAACATATCCATCTCTTCAAATTCATCGTTTCTCTTTTGTGAAAACATTCAAAATCTTGTCTTCCAGCTTTTTGAAATGCAAAGTACATTACTGTTATGTGTAGTCGCCCTGAGTCCAATATTTCAATAGGAGTTCTCCCTCCTGTCTAACTAACTTAGTATGTGTTGATTAACCCTATAAAAATACCCTTGATCTTGATCCTCATTTTTCTTTGTGCTGTGTCACCCCAGCCATGTCTCATTGTCTTCCCAATTACGTAGACTGTTAGCCCTCTGTCTCCTCTGGACTCAATTGTCTAAGAATTATTTTGCTCAAAATTCTACAAACCTACGTTTTTCACCCAGGCACCAATTTCCCCCTAAACCATGGGATTTTCAGAGACTTTTACAAGGTATCCACAGAAACTGATTCTAAAACTCTGAGGTCTCTTGAGGTTTCTAAAACAAGTAAACAAACAAACAAAAATTATTTCTCAAGCATACAAAGTGTTTTCTTTATTCATCCAATAGAAAACTCAGAGCCAGCTCTGAAAACAGAAAATTTGGCTTTAAAAATGTGAGCCCCTCTCTAAAACCCACTTTAATTAGAACAGGAGAGAAGAGCATAAAAGAGAAAGAAAGAAACCTATTTAAACGGAAGCTCGCTTCTGAAAAAAGGCTGGTGGATTTTGTACAAAACTCCCTTGTGTTACTGCTATCTCCCTAGTGTGAGAATAAATCTAAAAATAGGAACCCAAGCTCTTATTAAGCAGACACATGCCAAATGTCCTGCTGAGGTAAGATTTGTTTTGATTATTGATTCTGAGGGCAGGCTGTGTGCCTGACCGCCCCAGGGAGGAGAAGTAACTGGATATTCTCAGTTACCTGCATAATCTCAGAAGTACATTGTTACTTTTTCCTCTTTTCCCAGCATCCAGACTTTTATCTAAAATATCACAGAAACACATACACAGTCGTTTTCCTAAAAATTATCAAAGGCACACCATTGTATTTTAAGACAAACTTATCTCTCTCTCTCTCTCTCTGTTTCTTTTTTTTTTTTTTTTTTTTTGTTCCAGGTACATTGGAAAGTCACTAGCAAGGGAGAATTAATCCTTTGAGGTGTTCTTTCTGTCTGATGACCAAAATAGACTGGGGGAGGGATGCGGCCACCCTACGGTGCCCTTCTCCAGTGCACTCTCCTCTCTGCGGCAGGCTGTGTGGGGCTGAGAAGGAAAGAGGCTAGCAAGTGAAATACGTGGATACACATCCCCCATGTATATTCACACGAGAGGCCTGCATGGTACCTAAGCAGGCACAAGTCTACTCACTCACTTTTCTTCCTTGCCTTTGAGTGCAGAGACCATGACATGTTCAAATTTGTGCCCTTGCCTGGCGTACTATATATTACATGCATGATAAATGCTTTGTGGATTAAATTAATTCTTATGAGAATGCAGAAGCTATCATGGGAAAACAACAAAAACCTCAGTCAAGTCCAATTCATCCAATTACATGGACACACAAACAAAGCCTCAGCCTGACTGCACAAGGAAACAGAGACCAACAGAAAAATCTAGTCAAGCATTGCAGAATAATATTTTTAGCTTTTGCTTTCTTTTTTTACCTTTTAGGAAAGAATAAGAATAATGAAAATTTCAGACCATCTGCAGAATTATAAAATGTAAGGCAAAGGGACCATGTCCCCAGCATGATGAGCAGTAATCAAGCACATGGATATGGAGTTACAAATATACCAAAGCCTGTTCAATTACAATCTCATTCCTCAATTCATGGGCTCTTAGATAAGATATTAACAAGCATTTATTATTTGCTAGCTACTTTGCTAGATTCAGATGATTCAGAGATAGATGAAACAAAACTATCCTTCTTAATGAAGGAAATATAATAACTCAAAGAATAAAACATGGTCTAAGTGTGATGAAAGAGATATACAAAAGAGGTCATCTTATTCAATCTGCGGTGTAGGAGGAGGATTCTAGGAGGAGATGATTCTTGAGTCTTGAAAGATAAATACACATGCACAAGAAAAACTGTAGGCACTGATATGTGAGATAAACCTTAGGGGAAATATCAATGCAGAATAATGCATTCTTCATAGAACAAGATGAATCCAGAAAAGAAACTTTCTCTGCAGACCAGCCTAAGCCTGTCAGACCCTTGCCTGACAAACTTTCCCTGAGATCCAGAATGCTGTCCTCTGAATATTCCATTTGATATGAGCTACAACCATTTCCCAAAGTCACATTTCATTAATTCAGATTTAAAATGCTGGAAGAAAATTGAGGAATAATCATTTGCCTCCTGATAATGGTTTCCATCATACATTACCTCCCTCGTGACCCTGCTGTCAAGGTGACATCTCCTTTAACAGTCACAAAATGTGGAGTATCTTCTTATCTGTGGATCTGAAAGTCATTTCTTACAAAATGTGCTTGCATCAAAAAATGTACAAGATTTGCTAAATGCCAGGTTGTGGACAACCTCAAATAGATGAGTATTATATTACCATATTACAATAATGTTCTGCCTGAGATTGTTAACATCCCCAAATACATGCTTCAGGAATGCCATTTTTTATAGTTCAGTGAAGTAGAAGATCAGCTTTTAATCTATTAAAAAAGTTACAGTGTAGACTAAGGATCAAAGCAGTTAAGATTCTTGGACAAAATTATAAGATTGATAAATGAAACACTGTGATTTGTCTTCTGTTTGCATGTGCTAAAAGCCCATGCTGTTATTTCCAGGCTTTTTGTCTAATTATTTGTGATAATTTATACATAAATACAAGCAACTCAAATTATTTTGAAGTTGTTTGAAGGAGGAGTCTACACTTGGTTTTTGTATCACTCCACAAAACTCATACATTCCTTAATTTATTGTCTACTTCTTGTCTGACAGTGTAAGTACCAAGCTAGAAATACCTAAAACTGGCTAATCTTCAAGGAACGACAGTTTGTTTTGTATAGTCAGGAAATAGGTACGTCCAAGGCCTAAGGGTTTGTAGCTAGTAAGGGGCTTCTTCCTGTATCATCCCATGGCAGAAGGCAAGTGGGCAAGTGAGTAGCTCTACATGAGACAGAGGAAAGGAGCTGAACTCTTTTTTATCAGGGACTCACTCCCACAACAATGGCATCAATCTATCTATGAGGGCAGAGACTTTATAACCTAATCACCTCTGTGAAGTAATGAACTCCCCAGGCTGCATTCAAACTGTAGTACGCTTCCACTCTGAGCTGTTTACTTCCTTAAGGGAAAATATATTGCCAATAATTTTAAAAATAGCTCTAGGAAGCTGTAATTTACACATAGAAGGTTTTGACCAAAGTATGTCAAACAGAATTGCTGCTCAATTTGAAAGCATAAGCTTACTAGTTGTGCCCAAAACAAAATCACTTCAAAATGGAGGAGAGTTTGGAAAAATAACATACAAGTATACACAGTTATTGATGCAAAACAAACGACTGTTATCTCACTCCTTCCATTTACTTTCTTGCAGAAGAGTTTAGATACCAAAATCATAGTGAGGAAGCAGAAATTTGTGTTAGTTGTGGTTGAAAATAGATCTACTTACTCACTTAAAAGCCTTTTCCATAGTCCTGATACTTAGGTCTTAAGAAAAGAGGATCTTATTTTCCTTTGGGTATATTGGAAGAAGGGGTATAGCTGGATCATACTGTAGTTTTGTTTTTAGTTTTCTGAAGAATTTCCATACTAATTTCCATAACAGCTGAACTAATTTAAAGTCTCATCAGCAGTCTCTGATTTCCTTGCTAGCATTTGTTGATGTTTGTTTTACTTATGTTAGCCATTTCTATCTGGGATTAGATGGGATCTCAGTGTAGTTTTGATTTGCATTTCCACGATAGCCAGGGATATTAGACATTTTTTCATGTTTATTGGGTATTTATATTTCTTTTTCTTGAGAACTGGCTGTTAAGTTCCATTGTCCACTTACTTATTTGATTATATGTTACATAGATGTTTAATTTCTTGAGGTCTTTATGAATCCTAGATATTAATCCTCTGTCAGATGTGAAGGACACAAAGATTTTTCTCCCATTCTGTGGGCTATTACTTTATTAATTGTTTGTTTTGCTGTACAAAAGATTTAATTTTATGTAATACCATTTGTTAATTTTTGGTGCAGTTTCCTGGGCTTTTGGAGTCTTGTTAAGAAAGTACTTGTGGGCTGGGCATGGTGGCTCATGCCTTTAACCTCAGCAACTTGGAAGGCTAGGTAGGAGGATCACAAGTTTGAGGCCAGAGGCAGTTTGTGTAACTTAACAGGACACTGTATCAGAATAGAAAGTAAAAAATATATGTATATGTGTGGGCTGGGGGTATGGCTCAGTAGCTGAACTCTTGCAAAAATTATGCATGAGGTTGTGGGTACAATACTCCAGTACCATGAGAGAGAGAGAGAGAGAGAGAGAGAGAGAGAGAGAGAGAGAGAGAGGGAGAGAAAGAAAGGAGCAATGGCCTATGCCTATGTGTTGAAGTATGTTCTCTATGGTTGTTTTCTCTATGGTTGCTTCTAGTTGTTTCAAAGTTTCTGGTTTAATGTTGAGATCTCTCATTCCAAATTGATTTTTACCAAAGGAAGATAAGGCATCATACCACAGGAACACCTGCACTTCCACCCGGGAATAATATTCAACAGTAAAGAAGAATGAAATTATGTGTCATTTGCATCAAAATAAATGGAACTTGAGATAATCACTTTAAGTGAAATAAACCAAAAAAGAGAAATACAGCATGTCCTCACTCATGTGAGCACTAGATCTACTTTAGAGAAAAAATATATATATACACATATATAAACATTGGTACATATCAAAGATTGAAAAGGTGCTGAGTTTCAGCTCAGTTGGCAGAGTGCTGTTCTGTGTACTCTGAAGCCCTAGGTTTGATCCTTAGAACTGAAAAAATGAGAGAAGGTACTGGCAGACCAGCATGGAAAATATCAGCCATTGGAAACACTATGAGGGTCTCTATGAGTTGGGCTCAACTCAATGTCACCTAATGACAACAGGATTGGAAAATACAAGTGGACACAAGATGAAGGGGTAGGGGACCAATGGGAAAGGAAGACAATGGGGAAGGTGGGAGGAAGAGGGACAACAACATAGCAAGGTAAAGAGAGAGAAAACAATTACAAAATACAGGATGTAACTCTGAATCTCACTATACCACGTACAATTATAAAACGTTGTACTATATTAACTGTGGCATCTTGGGTGTTGTGATGAGGCTGAAAGCTATGCTACCAGTATCTAAGACACCAGCCAGGTTACCCATGGTGGACAGGTTTTAGCTGAGCTTCCAGATTAAGACAGACTAGGGAGCAGGACCTAGAGAACCACTTCCAAAACAACTAGACATTGAAAACCCTATGAATAGCAAAGAAACACTGTTAGATGTAGTGTCAGAAAATGAGTCCCCCAAGTTAGAACTCTACTGGGGAAGAGTTGCCACTCAAAGTAGAGTCTACTTTGATGACAGAAATGGAGTAAAGCCCCAGAGACCTCCATTTGCTGATGTGGCATGATTCAAAATGAGGAGAAAAAACTATAAACATCCATTAAATAATTGGCACAAGGAATGTACGTAGTATGAATCTAGGAAAATTAGAAATCATTAAAAGAGAAATGGAGTGAATAAACATTGACATTCTAGCCATCAGGGAACTAAAATGGAATGGCATGGGCCATTCTGAGTCAGATAGTTATATGTACTACTAAGCTAGGAATGACAAACTAATGAAAAATGGGGTTGCATTCATCATCAAAAAAGACATCTCAAGATCTGTCCTGAAATACAATGCTATCAATGATAGGTTAATATCCATATGCCTACAAGGAAGGCCAGTTAATATGACTATTACTCAAATTTATGCACCCACTAGTAAGGCCACAAATGAAGATAGTGAAGATTTCTACAGGCTTCTGCAAGCAGATATAGATCAAACATGCAATTAGGACATACTGTTAATTACTGGTGACTGGAATGCAGAAGTTGGAAATGAAGAAAGCACAGTAGTTGGAAAATATGGCCTTTGTGAAAGAAACCAAGCTAGAGATCCCATGAAAGAATTTGTCAGACTAATAACCTTTTCATTGCAAGTATATTTTTCAACAACATAAATGGTGACTGTACACATGGACTTCACCAGACAGAGCATACAGGAACAAAATTGATTACATTTGTGAAAAAAATGATCGAAAAGCTCCATATCAAATATCAGAAAAAGATCAGGTGTTGATTGTGAATCAGACCATCAACATCTCATATGCAAGTTCAAAATAAAACTGAAGAAAATTAGAATAAGTGTATGAGTACCAAGGTACGGCCTTGAGTATATGCTATTTGAGTTCAGAGACCACGTCAAGAACAGATTTGATGCATTAGACACAAATGATAGAAGACCAGATGAGTTGTGGCAGGGCATCAAAGATACCATTCATGAAGAAAGCAAAAAGTTATTACAAAGACAGGAAAAAAAAAGACCAAATTACATGTCAAAAAAGACTCTGGAACTTGCCCTTGAACATTGAGCAGCTAAAGTAAAAGGAAGACATGATGAAGTTAAGGAACTGAACAGAAGATTTCAAAAGGCAGCCTGAGAAAACAAAAACAAATATTATAATGACATGTGGAAAGACAGCAAATTAAAATGGAAGAACACGCTTTGTGTTTCTCAAGCTTAAGGAAGTGAATTAAAAATTCAAGCTGTGAGTGGCAATAGTGAAAGATTCTACAGGGAAAATACTAAACAATGCAGGAAACATCAAAAGAAGATGGAAGGAATACACACAGTCACTATACAAAAAGAAATTGGTAGATGACCAACCATTTCAAAAGGTTGATTATGAAGAGGAACCAATGGTATTGAAGAATGAAGTGGAAACTGCCTTGAAAGAACTCGTGAAACACAAGTCACCATGAATTTATGGGATACCAATAGAGATGTTTCAACAAACAGATATAGCAATGAAGGTGCTAACATGTTTATGGCAAGAGATTTGGAAAACAGCTACCTGTGACTGGAAAAGATCCATATTTGTGCTTATTCCCAAGTAAGGGGATCAATCTGAATGTGGAAACTATTAAACAATATCATTAATATAACACACAAGCAAAATTTTATTAAAGATGATTCAAAAGCAACTGTAACAGTATATAGATAGGGAACTGCCATCAAGCCAGATTCAGAAGAGGGCAGGGAAACAGGGACATCATTGCTGATGTCAGGTGGATATTAGCTGAAAGCATAGAATCTCAGACAAATGTCTATGTTTGAGTATGCAAAGGCATTTGACTGTGCAGATCATAACAAATTAGAGATAACACTTTGAAGAATGGGACTATTTGTACTTTTGAGGAATCTGTACATGAACCAGGAAGCAGTTGTTTGAATAGAACAAGGAAACATGTATTGGTTTAAAGTTGAGAAAGGTGTACATCAAGGGTGAATATGCTCACCATATTTCATCAATTTATATGCTGAGTGAATAATCAGAGAAGCTGGACTTTATGAGAAAAAATGTGGTATCAGGATTGGAGGAAGACTCATTAACAACCTGCATTATGCAGATGACACAACTTGGCTAGATGAAAGTGAACAGTATTTAAAACATTTACTGATAAAGGTAAAAGAATATATAGCCTTCAGTATGGATTGTGACTAAACATCAACAAAACATAAATCCTTACAACTGGATCAGTGTGCAACTTCACAATAAATGGAGAAAAGATTGAGGTTGTCCATGATTTTTCTACTTGTTTCTATAATCAACAAGCATGGAAGCAGCAAAAGATCTCTTTAGAGTACTGAAAATAAAGATGTCACATTGAAGACGAAGGTGCACCTGACTCCTGCCATGGTATTTTCAGTCACATCATATGGTTGTGAAAGCCAGACCTTGAACAAGGGAGATAGGAGAAGAATTGATGGTTTTGAACTATGGTGATGGAGATGATGATTGAATATACTATCAACTGCCAGAAGAACCAGTAGATCTGTCCTACAAAAAGTTCAACCAGAGTGCTCCTTTGAAGCAAGGATAGCTAGACTGTGTCTTATGTATTTTGGACACGTAGTTAGGAGGGACCAATCCCTGGAGAAAACATCATGTTTGGGAGAGTGGCAGGTCAATGAAAAAAAAGGAAAACCCTCCACCAGATGGATTGGCACAGTGTCTACAACAACGGGCTTAAATGTAAATAAGATCATTAGCCTGTAACAGAATCTGGGAGTGTTTCGTTCTGCTGTAATAGGGTCACTATGAGTTGGACTCGACTGGACCATTCCTAATAACAACAACAACATGTCTCATAAATACTCACAATGATAGAAACACTCTAATAAAAATTTTTGTATGTTGATTGGGGAGATGAAAATGTCAGTAATCTGGTTTTGATGATTGCATACTACATATATGAATGAAATTATCACTCTGTACCACATAAATAGCCTGTGGCCACACCACCATGGCATCAGATCCCATCAAATCTAGAAAGCTAAGCATGCTCGGAACTGGTGAATACTTGGATGGGGGATCACTTGGGAATACCAAGTATTGTAGGCTTGGGACAACGTTCCAGCAACCCACTCCCAAAAGACAATCAGCCATTGAAAACCCTATGAACAGCAGAGAAACACAACAATGGTGTTTTACCTGTTGTAGATAGAGTTGCAATGAATCAGAGACTAACTAGACAGCACCTAACAACAACAACAATCCTATAAATATGTACTAATAAAAAAAGAAGAAAGGGTCTTCCTGTAAAAATAAATTTTACATACATTATGGTGTTCTTTGGGGCTTACCCCATTATTAAGACTCAGTACTTTGGGGGTAGTTTGAAAAAAATTTTGCTCATTAATAGCCTGTGATACTAATATATCTTAAATGCTGAGTCTTTCAGTGGATTAGAAAAATATGTGTCCTATAGTCTGATCCAACTGAATAGTGCCTGGCAAGATTGTCATCCCTATTTGCCCCACCCTGTTAGGGCACTTTTGGGTGAGACATTCCAGACCATCCACATATGACAGCCCTCAGAGACATCTTTGTCAGAAAAAAATTCTCCATTCTCCCTCAGTTTTTTATCGTCACGTGAATTTTACCAGAAATTGCTGGCAGGGGCCTGTCTAAGCTAAACCTCATGTGACCTCCTATCTAGCTGCCAATCATGGAAAGTTCAGATGGTGACCTTTTATAAAAGCACATCCACATTTTTTGGATGTAGCAGAAATATCTAATTTCTCAAACTGATACTATTTTTATTCTTCCCTGGATGGGATCCTGCAAATTTTCTTGGCAAAGAATTTTACTGATATAATACAATAGTGCTATTTTGTCCAGATGCACAGATAATTGAAGGGTCCTTCATTTTTATCACAGTGAAGGTATAGGAAAACATCTTGATGGTATGCGAAAGCATTTGTTTTGATTGCTCAGCCTCTGCAATGTGCTGTATTTTTCACTCCAGGCACAACAAAATACAATAAAATACTCAAAATTCTGTATTCTCTAATTCAGCCACAGTTGCCTATGCTGAATCCTGCAGTAAAAGAAAAGTCTACTGACAATAGAAAAAAATAAAAACCAGGTGAAAAGTCAGTTCCTCTTCTTTTGCCTTCGGTTTTTCTTGCACATTGCCACTGGCTTTTCTTTTTTCCTATGGCTTTTTTTTTTTTTTACAGTGATGACATCTAATTCTGGCTTCTGAGGTTGGAGATAGGAACATTCTTTCATGTCGACCCATATACCTGATTTTCTCTGTGAATTCTGAGTGATCTCTGGTCCTCTGCTTAGCTGTCAGCTCTCGAGGCCTGGCCTAATTACCATAGTGTTACATGTATCTTGTGATTAAACACAATTTCCAGTTAAATTGGATAATCTAATTGTGTCAAACATAAGTTTCTAAATAACTAATTACTTACAAATGAAATAACACTGATTTATTTTTACCCAAGGAATCCCTAGGTATCCAAAGTCTTTCATTTTCTGCCTGTCATCTCACTTCTACTATTGCTATTTTGGAATGATAAGAGTACCATGCTCAGGAGCAGAACCACAGTGTACAACCCCATCTGTGTTGGCTCAGAAATTTTGTCAAGGAACCTATCCATGAAGAGTTAATTTGGAAAACCTTTACTCTTTGGTTGAATGGAGATTTATTTGGCCTATGCAGATGAGATTAGGCTTTTCTCTTAATATTAAATCCTACTAAGGTCAGTGGTAGCTTATTCTTGAAGGGTTGCAAACAACAACCGGAAGAGTTTATGTTTTTTGTGATATTTCCCTTCAAAGCACATAAAGTGCACTTCACAGCATCCTCCCCAACCAATTAGCATCATTAACGCCTTCAGCGAGCATATGGTCACAGTGGAGAGAAAATTAGCCCCTCGCTACATTTCCATTGCTGTTTGTATACTTTTGGACACAGTTCATTAGCATGCCTTTCCTTTAAATCTATCTCCCTTAAAGAGATTGTGTTGTATATTACCTTAAGAGTCAATTATTTAGTATCCCCCAGTGACTACCTCTCTGAGGATGATTGCCTTTCTGCTTATTTCCCCTGTAACACCTCCAACTGACAAATACCATGTGCTGAATATTTTACCCCAAGATGTGCTATTGGCTTTTCATCCTCAGCCAATCTAATGCATGACTTCTATTACCTACAAAAATTATCAAAACATATTTTATTCCATTTCAAAGACAAATTTATAACAAATATAATAAAGTGTGTGTTTCTACAACCCCTTTTCATAAGACCCTTTCAAGGCCCTGGTCCTCATACGGCATTTTTTTTTTCATAAAAGTCACAAAATGAAGATAGTTTATGTATAATCATTAGTTGCCTTTCTCTTTCCACTGCAAGTTCCTTTCTGTCATACTTCACCTATTGGAAGATGGTGTTGGAATTACCAGGGGTAACTGTGGGATCTGGCTAAAGTAATGCTAGGACTCAAGGATCATGTCTGTATCAATGTACACTTTCAATGTCAGAAAACCTTCCCCTAAAACTCCTTTCACTGGGCTGACCAAAAGCAAAGACATCAAAGTAACCTGGTTACAGAACCCAGTTCAATTCAGGAGATGAAATACATGGAAAGTGCAGGACACAGGAGGGTCAAAATTGTGTTGTTAGGTGCCATCAAGTCAGTCTGACTCATAGCCTCCCTATGTGTAGCAAATAATGCAGTCCCCCAAACTGTGCCATGCCTGGCACTATGTTAGTGCTTCTCTGCTATTCATCCAGTTTTCAATAGCTAATTGTTTTGGGAGTGGTCTGGCAGGTCCTTCTCCAATGGCAAAATTATGACACTTTTTATCTATTTTGTGTTTGTTATTATAGTATATATAAGGTTCCAATATTTCTCTAAGAATCTGTCTATTCTTCAATCCTTCTTATTGTTGTTAGGTGCCTTCAAGTTGCGTCTGACTCATAGCAACCCTTTGTACAACAAAATGAAACAACCCCAGTTCTGTGCCAGGCACATGGCCTTTTTTACCTTTAAGCCCATTGTTGCAGACACTGTTGTCAATCCACCTGGTGGACGATCTTCATTTTTTTGTTGTTGTTGTTGCCCCACCACTTGCTCAAGAATGATGTCATTCCCCCCTGACAACATGTCCAAAATACGTAAGACTAGCCATCCTTGCTTCCAAGGAGCATCTAGTTGCACTTGCAGAATAGATCTCTTGGTCCTTTTGGCAGTATATGGCATATTCAATATTCATCTCCAGTACCATAATTTAAAAGCATCAGTTCTTCTCCTGTTTCTTTTATTCAACCTCCAACTTTCACAAGCCTATGATGCAACTGAAAATACCATGGCATGAATCAGGCACACCTTCATCTTCAATGCGATATCTTTACTTTTCAACACTTTAAAAAGGTCTTTTGCAATAGCTTTTCCCAATGCAATGTGACTTTTTGATTTCTTAATTGCTGCTTCCATAAGTGTTGATTGTAGAAACAAGTAAAGCAAAATTTTGGACCACCTCAAACTTTTCTTCATTTGTTATGAAGTTGCATACTGACCCAGTTTGTAAGGATTTTCGTTTTGTTGATTTTGAGTCACAATCTATACTGTAAGCTGTGTTCCTTAATTTTCACCAGTAAGTGTGTCAAATCCTCTTCATTTTCAGCAATATGTAGCTCTTCAGTTTTTTTTTAATATTGGAAATTTCTAATGTATAACTCAATGGGTTTCATTCTGACATGTATTTCATTGTGACATTCCCTTATATGCAGTTCATTGTACATTGCTCACATAATTTCCCCCTTACTCTCTCATGATCCCTCTCCCCTATGCCCACCCCCCCACCAATCACCTTTCTATTTGTATGTCTTTTTGTTGGAATATTTATCTATATATGTCCATCACAATTTTGATTTAAGTCCAAACTTTTTTTGATAGTGATTTATCATTTTACATTCTCAGTATTATTACATGAGTAATCAAGTCTGTTTGCGTTATTGCCATCCTTTGGTATTACTGGTATTATTATTATTATTTCCTGTACTAATAAATTTGAGCTGTTTACTTTGAGGTTGACCTCTCCCTCCGTCCTCACTCCTAGTTGGCCCTCTGCCCCCTCCTGTCTCCTCCCACATTGCTTGCTTTTGCTACATCCCTCCCTCCTTCCTTCCACTCTTTAAATTGTCCCTTCTATGCTAAGTTTACATGAGCTTTCTATTATGTTCCAACTTATGTATATGATTTTTTTCAGTTTTTCTCAGCTACATATTTGCAACTCAGATGTTTCTATTTGTGACCACTTCAAAGTATGCAAGTCATCTTTCCTGTCATTGCCTTTGTTTCTGCACACTATTTCTATTAACACTAATAATTCAATATGTTACCTTGTTGTCATTCTTCATTTTACATTCTGAATTTTATGCCATGTTTTTATGACTCTACTTGCTCAGAAACTTTCACATCTCTGTCTTCTCTTTCCCACTCTTACTGCTCCTATCTCATCACTCAGTATGATTCTGAACAAGGGAGTTAAAATCACAGTTTTGTGAATGTAAAATGTCCTCACACAAGATCACCATAGAATTTAAATGAGATAAATGACAAACTCTTGTATCCAGAAGTGATCTGCTCTTCTTTCAAATACTAAAGTTTTTTCTCCCTCTGCTTTCCTTATACAGTTTAGCATGGTTTCTCTTTTATTATTCTTAACCGAATTCATAATTGGTTTCTGTTTTGGGATTGTTAATTTCTGTATAGTAGGGTTTGTTATCATCACATTGCCATTTTTTTTAGTAATAATTTTAGATGATCTTTCATTTTTGGAGGAAATGAACGTTAATTCTTAGTCAACTTGATACATACTCTACAGTTTAGTTTGAAAATCATCAAAGAATAGTGTCTTCATTACATCTCATAGGAAAGAGTTTTTAAATTAATATATGAAACAAATGTTAGAAAACAGATTATCTATCAGTACCTGGAGAAGTATCCAGTGAGTTTTCATTTAAATGACTTACTCTGTGAGAATTCAATTTACATAAAACTTTCAAATTTATTATTTTTGAGTCTCTAAGAAGTCTATGTGTTAAATGTGATTTCCTAGTTTATATATGATGTGGTTAGAGAATTTTATAAAATCAAATAGTTTGAACTAGACAGGGGCCAAGATTTCCATTTTCTGGCATGAAATCCTTCCTTGCTATTATTGACAGAATTCTCTCCTTGTACTATTTATTTATCTGAGTTATGTCCTATTTTTCTTCTCACTTTCTCTGCTTCCCTTCCTTGTTTCTTTCCTTCTTTCTTTCCTTCCTCCCTCTAAATATATTTATAATTCACTATAGTTTGTAAAGTGTTGTTATTCATTTCATTTAAGTTCCCTGATGGCCTGATGTAAGGAAATTTAATGTTCACAAAACTGTCTTTGTTATTTTAACTCCCTTGATCAGAATCATGCAGAGAATTCTTGTATTCTCTCCTTTGATATGGATCTCTTTACTATAAATATCATGCTGTTTCTATCAAGTTTTTGTCACTTCCAAGATCCTAAGAAGGTGGAAGCAATAACTCTGTTATCCATTCTTTCAGCATCTATTTATGATCTACCATAAAAATGACATTGTGATAAATGTTCAGTTTACATGAATGTAGACATACATTCTCAAACCTGGAAGCTTTCCTTTGGAAATGAAAGTTATATAAAAAGAAAATAAATACCCAAATAAATAAATTCTAGAATAAAAATGGGAAATTGGTTGCAGAAAAAATTGATTTAAATGTATTTCTGTGATAATAATGATAATGATATCATAAATACATGCTAATAAATTTAAAAATGTAGAAAAATAAATTCTTAAATTATATATATATATAAAACTAAAACTGAAAAAATTCAAAACTTTAATAAATCTAAACAACCTTGAAAATTTCATCAAGTATCTGTATTACCCACCCAAAGAGAAAATAAAAGCCCTGGTTTCAGTAATGCTACCTGAGAATTCTAACAAAGTTTTTACATGAGATGATTGTATAATATGTTCCAGAATACATATATATAATAAAGATAACCCATTAATTTTTCCATGTGACTAAAATAAAATTATTTCTATTACAGGTTAAGGACACTATTTGGAAGAAAAATATAGCTAATTTTATTTAAATGCCATGTTACTAAGTCTAGATATTAAAAGCAACAGACTTTCCTCCAGAAATGCAAGGATTTTTTAATGTTACAAAATCTGTCATCATAAATAAACATTTTAGCTCAGTAAAACGTGAAAAAAAAACACAGAAGTACATTATTAGATATAGTAAAAGTATTTGATCAAGTTTATTATCTATGTTGAAAGTGATTTTACTGCTAATAATAGAATAAAGTTTCCTTAACCCAATCAAGGCTATCTACGACATATTGCATTAATTGAGATAAATATATATATATATATATATATATATATATATATACATACATATACTAAATATTAAATTCAACAGACAAAATTTTACTCATTCCCTGTACAGTATAAAGAGAAGGCTGCTATTACTGCTACCAGGAGTTCTTGCCACCATAATAAGGAATATAAAACAGTATAAAAAGTATGAGGATAGGAAGTAAAAAGGCAAAAACTCCATTGAAGATAATATTATCATCTATTTAAAAATGAAATAAAATCTACTTATAAACTAATAAGATGATTAAGTAAGATATTCAAATATAGAATAAGCAAAGAGCAATGTTATTCTTCTCACCAGATATAACCAACTTTAAAAAATGATGCAGAGTAAAAGAATATCACTCACATTATGAACAAAATTATAAATTATCTAGGAATTATCCTAGCAAAGGTTATGGATTTGGGATAAAATAAGAAGGAAAGAATTTAGGTATTCTTTAATAAGAAGAACAAGTGCAAAAGAAGTTAACTGCATAATACTATGTGATGGTGATAATGAAGTAGAGAAACTCACAGTAACATTGTATTAAGACAAAAAATCAGCAGTGGAATGGGAGGTTTAAATAAGACACACACTAAACAAAATCATCCAAGGATACATATGAAGTCTATTAGAGCAAGTAACTAGAGTAGGGGGAAAAAGGATGGAGATGAGGATCAGAGATGACAGAAAGAGATAAAATAGGAAATTACAGTATAAACATTATCAAACTATAGGCAAGTGATGATAGAGAACTATAGAGCTGTATGATTAATTTAATATGTTGAATCTGCTTTCTACACAAAGAAAAAAAGATTCTTGTAGAATCTCCCTCACTGCTTACTGATTATAACCTAACAAAGAACATCACAGACAACCAAATACATCTTGTTTCACAAATGACACGATTTAACTCCAGGGGAACAGAATTGTCAAGGTCATGCATCATTAATGACTGGTGTTTGGGTTCCCAGTTCAATGGCCTCATTTCTGCACTATGTGGCATTTCTGCTTGAGAAAGTCACGGTTTTCTATGTCCTTCTTATGAAAGCTCCTCAATGAACTTACTGTTATATTTCTACCTTCATTAACACTTAATATTAATTACCAAAAATGCATAATCGAGTTGGCTGATTCTTTCATTGCATTGAAGAGGATTTAAGTAAGAAAGTATGATTTTTAAAAATGTCTGAGACAAAAAGCAAAATTTGAGGCAGAAATTATAGTATCTAGTAAAGATAACTGTCTTAATTGCTTAAAGGAAAAAATAATTCTATGTTCTTTTCCTGAATTTTATTTCATAGTGAAGTGGTTTTAGTCTCCAAAGCCTTAGTCACCAGAGCCCATTTACCCTTGAGTTGACTGACTTTTAATTCTCCAAGTTCCTCAAACCAGCATTTGGGGTGCCAGATCTCCTTATATCTATTACAGCTTCCCTGATGATTACTTTTGTTTGTCAACACACAATGCCAAGATATTTGGTCAAATATTATTCTGTGTTTTTCCCTAAAAATGTTTTAGAACAAACTTAACATTTAAAATTGATAGAGCAACTAAAGTCGATTGCCTACCTTAATGTGGGTGGGTTTCCTCCAGTAGTCGAGGGCCTGCATACAAAAGCATAGCCCTCCACCATGTAAAAGGGAACACCCCCTACCTGATTGACATTGAACTGGGACAGTGATTTTTTTCCCTGCCTTCAAACTCTAACAGAAACATCAGCTCTTCTGGGTCTTGACCCTGCAGCACTCAGACAGAAACTGAACCATTGGACCTGCTGAGTCTCCAGTTTTCTGACTAGAAATCTTGGGACTCGTCAGCCGCCTTATTTTTAATGTATGACATATAATTAGGCATAATAACTTCATATATATGTTAAATGTGCACACACACACACACACACACACACACACACACACTCTCTCTATTGTTTTCTTTGTTGTTGTTGATAGGTGCTGTCATCCACCCTACATACAACAGACAAAACAGTTTTGTCAGTGCTTCTCTGATTTTCATAGGGTTTTCAATGGTGGATTGATTTTTGGGAGTGGGCTGCTGTGTCATTCTCCTAAGCCTACAGTATTTGGTGTTTTCACGTGGTCTCCCATCCAAGTACTAACCAGGTCCCCTGCTTAGGTTCTGAGATCTGATGGGATAGGATATCACAGGGCTAAGGCTGCAGGCTTTAGTTGTTTGCCTTGTTCTTGTTGTTGTTAGGTGCCGTCGAGTTGGTATCCGACTCAGCAACCCTGATAGGGTTTTCAATGGCTGACTGTTTTGGGATTGCCTTGAGAGTGGATTGCCAGGTCCTTCTCCCGTTTTTGTGGTGCTGGAAATTGAACTCAGGACCTCAGAGACTGCAGCACAGCACTATACCAACTGAGCTAAATCCTAGACCAGTTGTTTGCCTAGGGAACCTTATAGCATACAGCTTCTAAATCTTCAACCTTCCTTAAAGCAAAGTTATTCCTTACTGATTCAATAGAAACATTGTTATTAAATTTAATGATACCTACTATTTATTAGGGCTGGGATTTGGCTCAGTGGGTAGAGCGCTGCGCTGCAGTCTCTGAGGTCCCGAGTTCAATTCCCAGCACCACAAAAATGGGAGAAGGACCTGGCAATCCACTCCCAAGGCAATCCCGAAGCACTCAGCCATTGAAAACCCTATGAGGATCACTATGAGTCGGATACCGACTCGACGGCACCTAACAACAACAACAACAACTATTTATTAAGCACTTAAGTTGGCATCAAGTGCTTTTATATATAGGACATTTTATCATAATAATTATTAGACAAGTGAGAAAACAACCTTGGGGCAATGTAGCAAACTTGCCCATCATCAGATGAATATAATTAGTGACACAGGCTTTTAAACAAAACAATTTACTCTATAACAAAATATAATAAATATTCTAATACTACTTTGAGACATACCAAAGATGCATATAAAAGTAAGTGTCTAACCTGCTTTGATGCACTGAAGAAGTTGTCTCTAGAGAGGGGGAAGCAGTTGAAAATACAACTGAATACATCTAAGAGGAAATAAGTCAATGCCATTCTCCACCAATTGCAAAGTAAACTAAATTGCTATACACAAAATTGCTGATCTGAGTAAAATGAGGCTGTGGTGTTTTTAGCATCAGCATGATAATGCAAGATGTTCAAAAGGCAATACCAATGATTAAAAGAGTATTGGGCAACCCCTTATGTGTCCTAAGGGATGACATTTATCTAAGAGAATATGAAGGGACATAAACTTAAGGTCAAGTAGAAATGCATAAGCCAGAGGGATATGCTTCCAAAAAAAATAAAGCTGATTCCAGTTAAAACAGAGTTCTGTCAAGCAGAATAATAAATGGGCATTTTACGAGGGGTCTGCTGGGTGATGACTGGCAAGCACTCTGGTGTTTACTCATGTCTTTGAACTTCCTGTCACTGGTGTTGGTGAAGGTATTGAACAAAAGTTGCTGCAATGAAGACCCATTTGCAGGGTTTGAAGGACACAAAATACAGCTCCAGGAGGCACAGATTTTGTATTCAGGTTTGGATACTTTTGAATCATTGGAAGTTAGAAAAATTTCTTAAATTATCTTAAACTCAATTTTTCCAGCAGCAAAATGGGAATAATAGATATTACTTCTCAATTTCATATAGTTGTACATCTTGACTAAAGTAACATGTAAACTTTTATAAATGTGTTTTGAAGTTGCTTTCTATTATCATTTACAATATTAGTTGTAAATATTACCCACAAAATAATATGATAAAGGGCATGAAGAGGAGTAAATAACTGAGAAAATATTCAAATAGAACAAAATTTCTATAAATCCTTGTGAGACTGATAACATCAAATCTATTTTGAAGCAGAGCATAGGCTAGGGATAGAATAATAGCTTATCTTGTATAAGTAATAATGATACAGCAAACTATCTTGCCTGAACTGTATATAAAATGCCTTACATTGCATGTGAAATATATATATATATATATATATATATATCTATATATCTATATATCTATATATCTTCTTCTTGTTGTTGTTGTTAGGCGCCATCGAGTTGGTCTCTGACTCATAGGGACCCTATGTACAACAGGCGAAACGCCATTGTCAGTTCTTCTCTGCTGTTCATAGGGTTTTCAATGGTGGATTGATTTTTGGGAGTGGGTTACTGGTCTTTCTCCCAAGCCTACAGTGTTTGGCATTCCCAGACAGTCTCCCATCCAAGTACTAACCAGGCCTGACCCTGCTTAGCTTCCAAGATCTGATGGGATTGGATGCCACAGGACTATGGCTGCAGATATATATATATATATATATATATACACACATATATGTATGTATGTATATATGTATATATATACGTATATATATATATATGTATGTATGTATATATATGTATATATATGTATGTATGTATATATATATATGTATATATATATGTATGTGTATATATATATACACACACATACAAACATATATATGTGTGTATATGTATATATACAATCTGCATATATACATACATATATACATATATATATATATATATATATATATATATATATATATATATATATACACACACACACACTTTTGAGAATCACAGAATTAGTTGCATTAAAGAACCCACAAAAAAGGCAGGGCTTCCCGGCTTGGCACCATAGCACATGCCTGTAATCCCAGAGAATTGGGAGGTGGGGGCAGGACGATAGTTAGTTTGTGGCCAAAGGCAGCCTGCACTACTTAGTGAGACCCTATAGAAAAATGAAAAAGTAAACAGGGGCTAGGAGTACAGCTCAGTAGTAAAGCATTTGTCTAGCATGCATGATAGTGAGGCTTTAGGGTCTTATGTTCAATCTCTCAGTACTGAAATAAAACTAGGCTTCTTGATAGAAGATATAGGTTTGGTGCATAAAATCAGGACAGTTCCTATACACGTTATTCATAAACAGCCTAGTGTAACGTGGAATATTTTAGTTGCAAATATGGTAGAGTAGATGTTCAGATAGAAAGGAAAATGCAGTGTGGGACCGCATGTTCAAGGACGGCCCTGTTCAGGTGGTGCAAAGCCTCAATTGCATAGGCAGACTGAAGAAAGGAATAGTGGGTAAGAGAGGGAACTGTGGATGTAGAACAAGAGGTGAGCCTCAGTCCTGCATCTGTAGGAGTTTAACTCTTGCTCCGACCCAGTCTCAGAACACTTGGTTATGTGGAAAGCCAAGAGTTGATAAGCCAAAGTAGAACAGTCTTTCCTTGTATGTACTTTACACTACAAAGTAATGAATAAAAGAGTATTTCATTGCAGTCTTCTCTTAGTTAATTAAACTTGACATAGTGTCCTTAAATTATTGATTCCCGAGGCCTGAATTACCAATGTGCTGAAATGATAGAAGCCTCATTTCTAAAGAGACTTTATTTTTAAAACACCATGGCTACTTAATTCTGATATAAGAATGAATGAATACCAGTAAATGTAGAAATAGGGAGGTATTTTTATTATTATACTAAAGCACTGTGGAAAAGCTTGTTAGGATGATAAACTACTAACTGGCATTTTTGTATTTTGACTTATCCAGAAGTGGAAAAATTGAATCATTACTTAATAAGTACAGTTTCTCTGGATGGTAAAATATTCTATACTCTGCAGTCAATGATAGTAGAAAGAATAAGAAAAACTGCCATTAGATGAGTAGAATCAGATACATGTAGGTTTTTATCTTATCTCCACTCTACACTCTTTATGGTTTTCCAAAATAAAGTAACCACTCAGTCCTGCAGACAAACCACTGTAGCTTCCAATCCCATCAGCTTTTCAAAGCTAAGCAGGGTTGGAACTGGTTAGTGTTTGGATGGGAGAGTGCCTGGGAACACCAGGTGCTGTAGCCTTGGGAGAAGGACCCAGTAAACCACTCCCAAAAAACAATCACCCATTGAAAACCCTATGAATAGCAGAGAAGCACTGACAATACTGTTTTGCCTGTTGTACACAGGGTCACTATGAGTTCTACACTGACTGGACAGCACCTAACAACAATAACCACTCTGTATATGGTTTGAGCTCAGATAAATAAATTTTGGTCTTCTACATGGATTAAGCAGGAAAAAAATGCATAATATTCTGTCTCTGATTCAGCATCATATATTAAATATCAGTCTGGCTGCTTGCTAGGCTAGACTAAAGAGTAACTAGCACCTAATGCTAAAACTATTGAAATTGGAGAGCTCCCTTACAGAGGCAATGTGCATGTTGTACACAGGGTCACTATGAGTTCTACACTGACTGGACAGCACCTAACAACAATAACCACTCTGTATATGGTTTGAGCTCATATAAATAAATTTTGGTCTTCTACATGGATTAAGCAGGAAAAAATGCATAATATTCTGTCTCTGATTCAGCATCATATATTAAATATCAGTCTGGCTGCTTGCTAGGCTAGACTAAAGAGTAACTAGCACCTAATGCTAAAACTATTGAAATTGGAGAGCTCCCTTACAGAGGCAATGTGCATGATTAATATTTAGGAAATATCAAGATGCATGCCAACAGATTCATATGCTTATAAGAATATAAAATGTTGAACAATTTAATAGCATTTAGGATTGTTCACTAACTTTTTTGCATTATGAATTGATGTGGGCACAGGAAAAAAAAAATATACCCACTTGATATAGACAAAAGGAAAGAAATGTTGCAGTGACAAGTATTTATCCTTAAAAAAGATGGTCAGAAGGAGGACTTAGATGAAAGTGACTTTGGGTCTTGTTATTGTTGCTAGTGCCCTGTGGAGTCAGTGTCTGACTCATAGCAGACCCAATGTACAACAGGCAAAACAATACTTCTCTGCTATTCATAGGGTTTTCAATAGCAGATTGATTTTCTCAGCATCCTTCTCCCAAGACTACAGCACCTGGTATTCCCCGGAGGTCTCCCATCCAAGTACTAACCAGGCCTAACCGAGCTTAGCTTCCGAGGTCTGATGGGATCAGATGCCACAGTGCTATGGCTGCAGGCTTGGGTCTTAGGATGTGATTATCATATCCTTACTTCACAATTTGAAGCAGGCAAATTTGCTGTCACAACTTTATCTTTAGATTAGAATCCTTTCCCTGATTTTCAAGAATTTTATTTGGTTGAGCATGTCAATATACTAATGATGCGTCATATTGTAAATCTGGCACAAGAAATATTTCATATCTGTATCTAAAAGCTACACATTTCACATAAAGAGTCCTCAGGAAGTTTCTTTGTAAATAAATTAACTGATGAGTCAACGTATGGGTAATTTAATGAATGAATTTATGTGTGGTGAATGGAAGAATTTTTTTTCATATTGAAGTTTTGCCATGCTTGTGAAGATTATATGAGATAATATTTAGTGAAAGTTTACCCTAAATTGTGAAATGTTGAACCGATGCAAGAAATTTTAAAACTTGAATGGCTTTAAATTCTCAGAAAGGATAACTCAGAAAGAACTGTTATGATAAAACTTAGCATTGTACCTGCCACATGCACTCAATAGGACCTCCTTATCTGTTTCATTTCCAGTCAGTATCTGAGGTCTTCCAGGTCATTCCCATCCACATGGGTCTATTTTTTCTCCTATCTTTTATTTCTTCCCAACAACATCTAGTGAGGGCTGAATTTTCTTTTGTTTCATGACAGTCAGGTCCTCCTTGGAAAACTCCACTAATGGATAGCTCAGCTTCTAATATCATAGTGTACTCTTTCAGATGACTCAATTGCTAATGCTTGGGGCATAAATTATTACTGCTTTGATCCTCTAATATGGGATATAAATGCTGATAAAAGTGAGTGAGATACACAAGTAGGAAGATATGACTTTGCATAAAAATACCGAAACTGAATCTTGGCTTAGCCATTTCATTCTCATGTGATCTTGGGCAGAGTATGTCTTTTTCTTGTTTCCATTCTCATATCTAAGTAATCAAGGAAATATTATAATATAGATTCATGGAGTTTAGAACATTAACCAAAAGTATGTGAGTATCACTCATTATGTACTAGACACTAGAAATGTGCTTGTTCCCTTTTTTAACCACTTGTTTGACTACTTCTGTTTCTAGAAATCTCATTTCCCCATAATATAAACATTGTTTGAACATATTATGTAGTTGGGAGTGTTCAGGTACTATTTAAGATTTGGTGATGAATTGGAAAAAAGTCTCTCAATGAATTTTAGAGTTAAGTGGGAGGTAATAAACAGGTAAATAACAGTATGAAGTAAGGCATAAAAGTAAATGGTAAGCAGAGGTGTAAGATTCATTGTTAGTTGGGTCTGACTCATAGCAACCCTAAGTACAACAGAATTCCCCAACACTGTGCCATGTTGTTGTTGTTGTTAGGTACCGTCGAGTCGGTACCCAACTCATAGCGACCCTCTGTACAACAGGGGAAACACTATTGTCAGTGCTTCTCTGCTGTTCATAGGGTTTTCAATGGCAGATTGATTTTTGGGAGGGGGTTGCTAGGTCCTTCTCCCAAGCCTACAGCTTCTGGTGTTCCCAGGAGGTCTCCCATCCAGGTACTAACCAGGCCTGACCCTGCTTAGCTTCCGAGATCTGATGGGATCGGATGCCACAGGGCTATGGCTGCAGGCCCACTGTGCCATGCCTGGCACTATGTCAGGGCTTCTCTGCTATTTACAGGGTTTTGGATGGCTGATTATTTCAGGATTCTTTCAGGAGTGGATGGCCACATCCTTCTTCCATTTTTTTTTTTTTTTTTTGTGGTGCTGGGGATAGAACTTAGGGCCTCAAAGAGTGCAGAGCCACATTGTACCAACTGAGCTAAACCCCAGAATTGTAAGATTACTGCTATGCAAACAGAGCGAAAAGGAGTCATTAATTCTGATTATGATCATTAGGACATTTTTGTGGAAGAGGTCACATTTAAATTATACCCAAGCAAGGCATCATGGCACATATCTGTAATCTTAGCTGCTCAGGATGCTAAGGCAGGATAATTGCAGTTTGAGGCCAGAGGCAGCCTATGTAATTTAGGAAGATCCTGTCTCAAAAATCAAAAGTAAAAAGGGGCTGAGGGTTCACCTCAATACTGGAGTCCTTACCAAGCATGTGTGAGGTTCTAGGTTTAACCCCAAATACTGCTCAATAAATAAATCAAACAAACCTCAGAAAGACTGTGTATAATTTTCATAGAATGATGGGAAGAAACACTTGATACAGAAGGAATAGTAAGAAAAAGGTAGAAGTTGCAATAAGTTTCATTATATGGAGACTGGCTTAGAAAGCTTGGGTTATAGAGCACAAAAAATATTACAGGAAATGAGGAGAGTATATAGAGTAGGAAAACTAAGAAAAGATTGAACCACATTTATTTTGCTTTATTTTATTCTATTTTTGTGATGCTTTGAGATTGAATACAAGGCCTCATGCATGGTTTTGTGAGTGCCCTATCACTGAGGCACACCCCTGGCACATTTTTTACATTTCTTTTTTTTTTTTTTTTTTGTACTGGGGGTTGAACCCAGGTCCTCAGGCTTGCATGCTTTGCAAGTGCTGTACCACTGAGCTGCACCCCCAGTCCATTATTTTTTGTTATTGAGACAGAGTCTTGCTAAATTACCCAAACTGCCTCTGGTCTTGAACTTGAGATCCTCCTGCTTCTGCCTCCCTAGTGGCTGGGATTACAGACATGTGCCACCACTCCCGGTTTATATTTCATTTTGAGACAGGGTTTCTCGAAATTAGGCAAGTTGTCTCTGACCTCAAAACTGCCATCCTCCTTCCTCTGTCTCCTGAGTCGCTGGTATTATAGGCATATGCATAGCTTTGAAACACATCTAAAATACTTAATTGAGGCCTTGAGATCCTCCTATGGACTTAAAAAATATATCATCTTTTGACAGTTGATTATTTTGGAGTAAATAGCTCTCTACCATATAACAGAAACAAATATAAGTCCATAAATTAGAATATGTAATATATAAAGGCAATATAGTTGAGAATGTGCTTTAACTGTAAAAGTTAAGGATATGGTGTGCAAAATTAGAAGACAAACAACTAGTTCTATATAGATTATAAAGTGTTTTAATCTTTAATATTTTAAAAGCTTTTATAAATCGGTAGAAAATAAACATCCCCAAAGGAAAACAGTAGTAAGATAATAAAATTTTCCCAATAAATTAGACATTACTTGTATGAAATAATCTCTATTTTTTGTTTGTTTTTTGATGGAGAGTAAAGGAGTCTTCACTTATAAATTATACAACCACTGAAAGGACATTTTGCCAGTATGTATCTGAATACTTTATAGTATTTATAGACTTTTGTTTTTAATTGGTATATAATAGTAACACGTATTTGTTGGGTATAGTATAATGTTTCAATATAGGTTTACATTTATAATGATCAAATCAGAGTATTCAAAATACATATCATCACATACATTCATAATTTCTTTGCAGTGAGAATATTCAAAACCATTTCTTCTAGCTAGTGTGAAATTTTCAATACAAAACTGTTAACCATAGACACCCTACTGTGAATAAAACACCAGAACTTACTTCTCCTACCTGTAACTTAGTGTTTATTCACCAATATCTTTCCATCATATTCTCTTAGCTAAGAATTGATACTTAAAGAAATAATTCATGACACATGAAGAATAGCAAAGAAAAAGATAGCACAAAAAAATCTGACAAAAACATCAACATCCATATATTAAAGATTTGTTTAAATATCCCATCATATATTTTAGTAATACTATATTGAAAACCCTGTGAATAGCAGAGAAGCACTGACAATAGTGTTGGGCGTGGCACAGTGTCAGGGAGTGTTTCATTCTGTTGTACCTAGGGTCACTATGAGTCAGACCCCACAGGACAGCACCTAGCAACAATAACAACAACAACGCAGTTCCTTAAAAACTATGTCATTTAGGATTATATTATAATTTCAATATTCAAACTATCTTATAATGTTATATGGTTATTACAGTAATAACATATACACACACCCAAACATATAAGTACACAAGCACACACATATACAAGGAAAAATTGAAATAAAACAGTGTCAAGAATAAATTTTGCCATTTTATTATTTTATTTGTCTATATTTCTAAATGTTTAATAAGAATTCCAATTTACATAGTAATAATAAAAATAAAGTTTACCATTTGTGTTCAAATTCCTATCCTAATTCCTCAGACATAAATTTGCTGTTCATCACAGACATCACTCTACCATTTTAGTTCCTTGAGTTGATGGTCTGCAGGACACATCAGTCCATTGATACTGACCTTACTTCAGAAATAATCCAGAAAAACATGGAGCCAGGCACGGTGGCGCATGCCTATAATCCCAGTGACTCAGAGGCAGAGGCAGGAGGATCACAAATTCCAGACCAGAGGCAGTCTGTGTAATTTAGCGAGACCCTGTCCCAAAAAGTAAAAGAATGGACTGGGCATGCAGCTCAGTGCTACAGCACTTGCAAAGCATGCAAGCACCAGGCCCTGGGTTCAATCCCCAGTATAGCAAAATAAAGAAAAAAAAAAAAAAAAGAAGAGAAAAAATTTAGGAAAGCATGTTTATTGGAAATATATTTTGTTTTTATTTATTTTTTAGTCACTTGATGAAATTAATTTTATGTTTTATTTTATGCAGTGGGAAATTATGGGGTATTTACTGGCTACTTTTTGTTGTAACAGGAACCCGTGACAAGCTCATTTGCTAATACCCATGTTTCCCAGGTAGTATAACCTAGAAATGTTGTTTCTGGGCCATGGGAGTTTGCTTTTGATGAAATTGTTGTATTGTTGTTCTTATTTTTTGATGCTGGGGACTAGACCCAGGGCCTTAAGCATGTTGGGCAGGCACTCTACCACTGAGCTACATTCCCAGCCCAGAGCTTTGTTTTCAATTCCTATACATGGGATAAGGATGGCTTGGATTTAGCTTAGTTGGTAGAGCACCACTCTGCAGTCTTTGAGGTCCCAGGTTCGATTCCCAGGACCACAAAAATGGGAGAAGGATGTGGCAATCCCAAAACAATCAGCCACTGAAAACCCTGTGAAGGTTGCTGAGTCAGACAAGGGCACCTACCAACAACATAAATGGGATAAAGGGCGGGGATTTAGCTCAGTTGGTAGAGCACCACTCTG
Source organism: Pedetes capensis (assembly GCA_007922755.1). Classification (NCBI taxonomy): domain Eukaryota; kingdom Metazoa; phylum Chordata; class Mammalia; order Rodentia; family Pedetidae; genus Pedetes; species Pedetes capensis. Next base: position 108,714 of record VMDO01005082.1, read on the forward strand.
AAGTCTCTGAAGTCCCTGGTTTGCTTCCCAGCACCACAAAAGTGGGCGAAGGACATGGCAGTACACTCTTGATGCAATCCTGAAACAATCACCCATTCAAAACCCTGTGAGAGTTGCTACAAGTTGGACACCTCAATGGAACCTAACAACCAGAACATACATGGGAGAGAGTTGGATAATATTTAAAATTCTCAGAATTTTGGAGGTTACATAGTCACATGCTCACACTCGATGAGGTAAGGAGGAATTAATTAGGACATTATTATGAAAATGATCCACACACCAGTTTCCCTCCTAATGTAGACTCAGTATGTTTCCAAAAATATGGAAAGTATGAGATAATTGTATTCTACTATAAGGTCTTTGCCTTTGACTTGATAAGGCAATGGGAGGCACTATTCATATCACTGTTGGTCAGAATATCATTTTGAAGGTTATTATATAAAAAGAATGCAAAGGTCAGCTCCATCATTTTGAAAGCAGAATAAAATAAAAAGAAATTCATTGTTTGGGGATAACTTATCTGCTTTATAGAAGCAGAATGAAATAAAAAGAAATTCATTGTGTGGGGATAATTTGTCTCCTTATAATCTCAGTTTACAATATCAAGTTGAATGCTTCCACAAGGATAATTTAAATTTTCATCAACAAAGAGTCCATAATACTTGTCTGAATCCCTTCCTTAACAGAGGGAAGCCTGCCATGACTGTCTGAGAACAAATATAGCAGGCTGTATATCTACATGTATAGGGTAATTACCATAAAGCAAGCAGACAATTCAAGGTAAGTTTTACTTTGAAAGAATCTTAAGTAGAGTTGAAAAGTAAAGATGAAAGGATTTACCTGGGTATTACATAAAAAACACAAAGATCAGGAGTATGATAAGCAGATTCGATGAGATGAAGGTTTTTCCATATTTGCTTCATACAGAACATATTTAATTTGAGCTAAAAGACAGAGACCCCCCCTTTCTGTTTGCCATATTGTGGAGGCTTGTGTGTAGCTGTGATGCAGAAAGCAATACCACCAATGTTAGATACCAGGAGGGTCACTCATGGTGGATAGCTTTCAGCTGAGCTTTCAGAATAAGACACAATAAGGCGAAGAACCCTGCAGTCCACTCCTGAAACAATTAGACATTAAAAACCCTGTGAATAGCAGATAAATACTGTCAGATATAATGCTGGAAAATGAGACCCCCCAGGTTGGAAAGCATTCAAAAGACAACTAGGAAGAACTGCCTCCTCAAAGTGGAGTTGACCTTAATGATGGAAATGGAGTAAAGCCCATGGGAACTCCATTTGTTGATGTGGCATGACTCAAAATGAGAAGGAACAACTGTAAATATACACTCATAACTGGAACATGGAATGTACATAGTATAAATCTAGGAAAATTATAAATTGTCATAAGGGAGATGGAGCACATAAACAAAGACATTCTAGGCATCAGTGAGCTAAAATGGGCTGGCATGAGCCATTTTGAATCAGATAATCATATGGTCTACTATGCCAATAATGACAGATTAAAGAGAAATGGGATTGCATTCATCACTAAAATAGACACCTCAAGATCAATCCTGAAGTACTATGCTATCAGTGGTAGAATAATATTCATATGCCTATAAGGAAGTCCAGTTAATATGACTATTACTCAAACTTACGCACCTTCCACTAAGAGCACAGATGCAGAAATGGAAATTTTTTACCAGCTTCTGCAATCTGAAATTGATCAATAAATACTGGTAACTGGAATGCAAAATTTGGAAACAAAGAAGGCTCAGTAGTTGGAAAATATGGCTGTGTACACAGAAGAGATACTACAAATCACATGATAGAGTTTTGTCAGACCAATGACCTTTTCAACGTAAATACATTTTTTCACCAACATAAAGGGTGACTTTAAACATGGAATTCATCTGATAGAAAACTCAGCAAACAAAATGACAACATTTGTGGAAAGAGATGATAGAAAATATCAATATCAAAAATCAGAACATGACCAAGTGATGATTATGAATCACATCATCAACTGCTCATATGCAGGTTCAAACTGAAACTGAAAACAAATTATAACAAGTGTATGAGAGTCAAGGTATAACCTTGAGTATATCCAACCTTAGTGCAGACACCATTTAAAGTACAGGTTTGATGTGTTGTACACTAATGATCAAAGTTCAGAGGAGTTGTGTCATGACATCAAAGATATCATTCATGCGGAAAGCCAAAGATTATTAAAAAGACAAGATAAATAGAAAAGACAAAATTATGTATCAAAAAAGACTTGGAAACTTGCCCTAGAATATCCAACAGCTAAAGTAAAAGGAAGATATGGCAAAGTTAAGGTATTAAACTGAAGATTTCAAAGGGCAGTTCGAGAAGACAAAATCAACTATTATAATGTCATGTGCAAAGAACTGGAGATAGAAAATCAAAAAGGAACAACACAGTCTGTTTTTCTTAAACATAAAGAATTAGAGAAAAAATTCAAGTGTTGGCTGGCAAAAGTGAAGGATTATACAGGGAAAATATTAAATGACAAAATACACATCAAAAGAAGATGAAAGGAATACACAGAGTCATTATACCAAAAAGAATTGATGGATGATCAACAATAGGGTCGCTATGAGTCGGATACTGACTCGACGGCACCTAACAACAACAACAACAATTTCTAAAGATTGTCTATGATAAGGAACAAATATTACTGAAGGAAGAGGGGGAAGCTGCCTTGAAGGAATTGGTGGAAAACAAAGCTCCATGAACTGAGGGAATACTAATTGAGATGATTCAACCAAGAGAAGAAGAACTGGAGGTGCTCAATTGTTTATGCCAAGAGATTTGGAAACAGCTACCTGGCCAACTGACTAGAAGAGATCTATATTTGTGCCTATTCCTGAGAAAGGGGATCCAATCAGATGCAGAAATAATTGAAAATATCATTAATATCATACATGAGTAAAATTTTGCTAAATGTCATTCAAACATGCCTGCAGCAGAATACAGGCAGGTAATTTCTGGAAAAATCAAGTTGGATTCAAAAGAAGGCATGTAACCAAGGACATAATTGCTAATGTCAGATGTTATTAGCCAAAAGCAAGGAATACCTGAAAGATATATACCTATGTTTTACTGGCTATGCAAAGTAACTTGACTGTGTGGATAACATTGTGAAGAATGGGAATGACAGAGTACTTAATTGTGTTCATGAGGAATCTGTACGTGGACCAAGAAGTAATCATTCAAACAGAAGAAGGAAATACTATTTGGTTTAAAGTCAGGAAAGGTATGTGTCACAGCTGTATCCTTTCATGTTACCTCTTCAAACTCTATGCTGAGCAAATAATCTGAGAAGCTGGTCTTTATGAAAAAGAATGTGGCATCAGGATTGGAGGAACCCTCATTAACAATCTGTATTAGCAGATGACACAGCTCTCTCACTGAAACTGAAGAGAATTTGAAACATTTACTGATGACGATCAAAATACACAGCCTTCAATATGGATTGCACCTCAACAGCAACAAAACAAAAATCCTTACAACTGGGTCAGTAAGCAACTTGATAAATGGAGAAAAGATTGACATTGTTCAAGATTTTGCTTTGCTTGGTTCTATAATCAACTCCCATGGAGGCAGCAGTCAAGAAATCAAAAGATGCATTGTATTGGGAAAAGCTGTTGCCAAAGACCTCTTTAAAGTATTGAAAAGTAAAGATGTCACATTGAAGATGAAGGTGTGCTTGACTCCTTCTATGGTATTTTCAGTCACATTATATATTTGTGAAATCTGGACATTGAATAAGGGAAACGAGAGAAGAATTGATGCTTTTGTATTATGGTGCTGGAGACAATTATTGAGTACAGCATGGACTGCCAAATGAACCACCAGATGCATCTGAGAAGAATTGCAACCAATGTGCTCCTTGGAACCAAAGATAGCTAGACTGTGTATTTCTTATTTTGGACATGTTGTCAGGAGGGATGAATCCCTGGAAGAAGGACAGGTCAATGAAAAAAGAAAGACCCCCAACAAGATGGATTGGCATAGTGGGTGCAACAATGTGCTTAAAAATAAGAAAGATTGTGTGCATGGCACAGTGTTGGAGAGTGTTTCTTTCTGTTGCACATAAGGTCACCTTAAGTGGAACCTAATTCAATGTTACCTAATAAAAACCACAGCAATTATTTCAGGAATGGGCTTCTGTGTCCTTCTCTCTAGTTTGTCTTAGGCTGGAAGTTCGCCTGAAACCTGTCTACCCTTGGTGGTGCTGCTGGTATCTGAGATACACATGGCATAGCTTTTAGCATCACAACAATATGACAGCCTCTACATCACAAGCAGAGAGATATGTGGGGGATAATTTTATCTGCTAAAGAGAAATACAAAGTAGTCAAGGTGAGTAGATGTAGACATGTGTTTCTTCTTCCCAAAAATTTTGAATGGAATGGCCTTTGAAGACTTGCTGAAATAGTGGGCTTTATTTAAAGATGTGAAGGAAGTGAGGGAGCCACAAGGATATCTTAGGGCAATGAAATTTTAGAGGGAACCAAAAAACAAATTGTGCAAGCCAAAGTACAACTCTTGCATCTGAGCAACAGCAAGGTGGAAGGCAATAGGGGATGCAGCCTGAGAGTTAAAAAGATGGAACAGGTAACATAATCGCCTCACAAGGATCTAACCAGAAGCTCAGAATGTTTAGGGAAACGATGGGAAGAAAGGTAAAGGCAGGGAGAGCTAGTTTGAATATTGAAAAAATCAAAGTAAGAGTTATGGTGGCTTGGCCAGGATGTTATCAACAGATTGGAAAAAGTAGGTGTGTTTGTAACATTACCTGGCCCAGTAAAACCCAGTAAGAAGACTATGTGTGGTGGTGTACACTTGTAATCCCAACAGTTTTGGAGGCAAAGGGAGGAGGATCAGGATTTCACAGCCAGAGGCAGCCTACTTATCTTAGACTCTGTCTTAAGCAAAAAAAAAAGAGAAAAAAAAGGGCTCAGTGGTAGAGCACTTGCAACATATGTGCAAGGCCCTCAGTTTAATCCTCTAGTACTAACAAAAAAAATACAGAAAAGACCTAGAAAGATTACAGGTTATAGATTATAGATTCAAATATAGAATATAACATACATAAATTGAGAAAGACTCCATGATTTGGAACATAGAGTAATAGACTAGGTTTCATTCAAATGGAAAAAGATGTGTGTGGAAGAAAATAAGGAAGCAAAAACAGTTTCGTTTTGTGTTTGTGGTGAGGTGCTATCAAGTTAGTGTCTCATATGAGTCAGTGAATCATAGTGACCTACCTACAACAGGCAAAACGGTATTATCAGTGCTTCTCTGCTATTCATATGGTTTTAATTTGCTGATTGCCTTTTGGGAATGAGCTGCTGGGTTCTTCTTCCAAGCCCATAGCACCTGGTATTCCCATGCAGTCTCTCATCCAAGTACTAAGCAGGCCCGACCCTGCTTATCCTCTGACATCTGACCAGATGGGACGCCACAATGGTAAGGCTGCAGGCTAGTTTTATCTTAGGCATGTTAAATGAAAGATATCTATTAGATATCTAAGAGTAGGTATTGTGTAGGTAGTTTGCTATGATAGGTCATACTCTTTAGGCCAAGAAAGTTCAAGAGTTTCTGGAAGTTTGGCTAATTTAAGTTTCTGGGCTTTTTGTGTTTGTGGTAGTAGTTTAGAGGAGAAATTCACATGATGTAAAGTTAGCTATTTAAACTTTTACAGTTTAATAGAACTTAATACAGTCACCATTTTATGCAATGATCACCTCTTATCTAATTCTAAAATGTTTTCATCACCCCCAGGAGACGTGGTACCCCTTGAACAGTCAGCCCTCCCTTCCCACTACTCTACCCCTCAGAAACCAGTAATCTGCTTTCCAGGTCTCTGAATTTACCCATTCTACATAAATCAAATAAATGGAATCACATAATGTGTGAATTTTTGTGTTTCTTGCACTTTGCATATTATTTTTCAGGTTTATCCACATGGTATACTGTGTCTATGCTGATCCAATTTTTCATCACCATGACAAATATCTGAGAGAAACAGTTTACATGAGAAAAGATTTATTTGGCTCATGATTTCAAGCTTTCAGTCCATGACTTGCTGGTCCATTATTTCTGGGCCATGGTGAGGCAGAACATCATGACAGAAGGGCATGGCAGTACAAACTTGCTTAGCACATAAGGGCCAGTAGATGGAGAGAGAGAGAGAGCACGAGGGAGTGAGGGCAAGCACATGCCTGTGCAAGGAAGCTTCTTCCGACTTCATCTTTTATTCCATCTCAGCCCCCGCCCCTGCCTATAGATGGTATTATCCATATTTAGGGTGGATCTTTCCCCTGTAGTTAAGCCTTTGTGGCAGTGCTGACACAGACACATCCAGAGGTACGCTTTATCAATCTCCTAGGTGTCTCTCTATCTAATGATGTTGACAAACAAAATGAACCATCACAGCATCAGTACCTCATTCATTTTTAAAGATTGAGTGATACTTATTATAAGAATATATCATATTTTATTATCCAGGCATCCACTGGTAGACATTTTAGGTTTGGAATTCCTTGGCTGTTGTAAATATTGCTTCTATGAACAATTGTGTCAAAGTATGAATACCTGTTTTAAAATAATTTAGGTGCATATCAGTGAACTTAATTTTAAGAAATAAGCTCTTTTTCAGTTTACCTAAATACTGAATGTGGTATTAGCAGTGGAGTTTCAAGTAAAAAGAAATATCCTAGCAACAGGTTTAATAAAATGAATGCCTTCCTCATTAATGGGATAGTTTACATGTAGGTAGGGCAAAATATCAGGTGATCCTTTTTACTTTAAATCTGAGGCTTTCCAACAAGGAAAAGTTTTGCTGAATCCTGAGAATAGATGTGCAATAATTTAAACAAATCCATAGTCTCTTTCTATGGTAAATGCATAATATCCATTTAAAAGGGACTAAAGGGCATCAAGATTTTGGCTCTAGTCCCTGGCTCACCGTTAATGTTTTGGGAATACTGTGGCATAGCTAAGAAGGACAGATACCAGACGACTTCTTGACTATATAAAGTTTCCCTAAAATTTGGCTTACGATCCTAATTTATCTATGATCTCATGGTAAAATGAATAGCTCTGACTAACCTATTATGTTAACTGATATTATCACAATGAAAGAGACTGCCATCCATTCTTATGATATAACGCTAAATTAACAAATTTGCAAGTTATGATTACTGGAAGTAGGAATATACCACCTACCTCAAGAATACCATAAATTTCCATGGTCTTTTGTCTTACAGCATAAATTATATTTAGATTGTATTGACTGACAAGCATCATAGAATACAGAAAAGAGTTAAAAGTTTGAGACAATTATTGTACTAGCCTTTTTACTTGAACATAATTGTTTCTGTTAATATCAGCATGAAATAGTGTATCATATTTGTTTCACTCTATTTATATATAACTAACTT
>VMDO01005083.1:0-37410 GCA_007922755.1 Pedetes capensis
TATAGAAAAATACTATATAGTAAAAGATAGAGAAGACTTGGATGGGAAACTTAGATAGGAAGGGGGGAGGGGGGAAACATACAGGAGGGTAAGGGGTAACCTATATGAATAATGCTTATCAAATTGCATATATGAAAATTGTCACAACGAAAAGCATGTCAAAATGAATCACATTATGATGTACATTAAAAATTTCTAAAAAAAAAAAAAAAAAAGAATGGTATCTTCAACTGGGTGTGGTGACACACACCTGTAATTCCAGCTTATGGGAGGCTGAGGCAGGAGGATCTTGAGTTTGAGGCCAGCCTGAGCTACATAACTAAACCTTGTCTCAGAAAGCAAGCAAACAAACAAATAACAGTGTCTTCTCAGCCTGGATGAGGTGGTGTACTCCTGTAATTCTAGCACTCAGGAGGCAGAGGCAGGAGGATCATAAGTTCGAAGCCAGCTCAGGCTACATAGGAAGACCTTACCTCAAAAATCCTGAAAAAAAAAAAAAAAAAAAAAAGTATTCCCTCTAGATCCTCCATGATGTACAACAAATATTTGATATTCCCAATGCTGTACCAGAATGTGAGCCCCCTATTTGAATATAGTCTGCTCACTCAACATCCCATTTTCAATAACTATCTTTAACCTACTTATACCCATGCCAATATAAATATAATGACATTGATTAGTATTCTGTATTAATCACAGTACACTATGGAATTTGGTTCATGTTCTAACCTTTGGGAGAATATCTCTTTCTAGGACTCACAATTTCAAACCTCCTTCCAGAACTACAAGTCATGTAAATGCAATCTCAGGAAACCTTTCCTCAATATTTTGCCTAGAGTTGGATTTCTTCTCCTCAGCTAGAAACACAGAAAACTCAAAGCAAGACTTTGTTTTAATTTTATCAATAGCTCTTTGGAAGTATTGTTAAACTGATATTGCTATTTGACCTGACTCTATTCTCCCTTCATCTGCAAAGACACACAAATATCTTCATGTCCACTCTCTCTGGGGGACAAGGTCAATTTAAGGAAAAACTTTAAAAATTCTACTTCTTCAAGGCCCCCTCTCCTTTTTGCATCATTTTCTCCTACCTTATATTATTTCATCCATCCTTTCTTTATTTCTTCAAAGACACTAAAGCCCCTTTTATACTCAGTCTTTCCTATAGGTCAGTACACTTTGTAGCTAACCCCTCAATTTGAGGTCTGCTTAAATGCCATTTCCTCAGAGCTGCAATCTTTGTATCCCCAATCTAAACAGATGTCCTTTCTATAGAGTCTCTACTGCACTCTATTTTTCCTTTGGAAACTTATCACAGTCTGTAATCATGCTTATTTTTGTGACTATTTAATTAATTGCTTATCTCCTCCAGGAATATAAGTTTTTGAAGGCTGGGATCACATTATAAAGACAAACTTTCTGACTTCCATGCTTTCTATGTTTTCAATGGTTCTCTGGAGAGCACCAAGCATTTACTTGCTAATGGTCCACTGACAAACTGATCCAGAAGACTCTGAATTTTCTCAAATGCCTCAGTGGTTATTGTGCTGCAGTGAGTGTCTATGTCACTTCCCATTCATCTGGCCCAACAACTTGTAAGGAGATAGTGTGCCTGACTACCATTTCTCTATGTGGATTTTAAGCACTTCAGAATCCACTGAAAATGGCCATAGTTCTACAAGCTACTTCAAGCTATAAATGTAAACCTGCTAGATGAATGGATGATTCTTTTCACTAAGTATGCACTTTTTAAGAGAAAGGCCAAAGAGCTCAACAGAATACACTTCATGTTTTCCTCATTAGATACACATAATCCTAAAATACACAACCAGGCAAACTGTACCTAATGGCCAGCCTACATAATTTACACAACAGTACAATCTGCAAGAGGGTACATTATTACAAAGGTACTAAACAATTTGAGGTGAACAACTTAGATGTTCCCAACATTGTAAACAATGGGTAAGAACTCTCAAAGTACTTCAATGGTGGAATAACATCAAATTCCTCTAGTTTCTTCCCAAATGGGTCAACCTTCAGACTGTAGCTAAGAGCAAAACACAATAGGAGCCAATATTCTAATAATTTATTTTTCCTCTCTGACCTCAATCATGAGAAAGACAATCTGCTCTCAGAGGATGGAAGCCTGAGAACCAAAATTAGGAATACTCCCTTGTTGGCATGGTTCTCACTGGTTCATCTCAGCACTTAACCTCAGCTATGAAACTAGGGCATCAAACACCATTGTACTACAGTTCTATATTATTATGCTGTTATATAGGAGTAGACCCAAAACAACAGAGGTTTGTAGAGCTATTAAACTCTGTGCTACTCAAACTGTAACATTTTCTCTTCAATTTTCAGTAACAAATTTAAGTAGGATGTTGTAAATGTGACATACATAGAGAGAAGGTAGACAAGAATGGTAACCCACAAATCATTAAATATGAAATATGACTGAGAGAGGCAAAAATATTGAGCTTTGAAAAAAAGAAACTTGGTCCTTTAAGTACTCAGAGACAGATGTTGCAATGATGACTTAATCTGTTCTACTTTATAAAATCCCACTGACCAGTGAATAAAGATTGCAGAGAATCATTTGACATGATAAAAGAAAAAAAATAATAAAAACCTAGGCCTGCAAATATATAGACTTCCACTGAAATAAACTGTCGCCTTTGTTACTGGATATCTCAGAAGCTAAATGGGCAATTCTAAGGGTATTTTAGAGCACGAGTCAACAAATTTTTTCTGTAAAGGGATCTGTGGACCATATGTAATCCTTTGAAAATGTAAATACTACCTTTAGCTCTTTAATTTAATGTAAATAGCATCTTTAGCTTACAAAAACAGGTCGTTTTTTGACTTTCTAGGTGTGTTATCTAATAGAAATGAGTCACATCTGTAATTTAAATTTTTCTAGTATCTATATTCACAACACAACAATCAAAACGGTAAAAAGAAATGGGTAAATTTAATTGTAATATATTTTAATCCAAAAGAAAAACTTATTTTAACATGTAAATAAAATTACCAATAAGATCTTCTCTCTATCTATATATACATATTTTTTGCAGTATTAGGGGGTGGAGCCTATGGCCTCATGCATGCTAGCAAAGTGCTCCACCACTGAGCCGCACTACTACTCCCTTTTTTATTTTTATTTACTTATTTTTTTGAGACCAAGTTTTGCTAAGTTGCATAGGTTGCCTCATGCCTGGAACTCGCCATCCTCCTGCTTCAGCCTCCCAAGTTCTTGGGATAACAGACATGTGCCAATGTGCCTGCCTAGAACCTCTGTGCTTTAAAAAAACAAAGGCTTTAAAATCCAGTGTATATTTTACACTTAACACCAGGTCTCAATTTGAACTAGTCACATTTCAAGCATTCACTAGCTACATATGGCTACTGACTATTATACTGGACTAAGTAGTTCCCAAGAAATTTGAGCATTCCACTGAAAAACAAAACAGGTTAGTTCTTTTTTCTTTTTTCTTTCTTTTTTTTTTTTTTTTTTTTGCTTCAGTACTGGGGGTTGAACCCAGGGCCTCATGCTTGCATACTTTACAAGTGCTATACCACTGAGCTGTACCCCCAGCCTATTTTTTTAACTTTTTGAGACTGGGTCTTGCTAAATTATGCAGACTGCTTCTGGTCTCAAACTTACAATCCTCCTGCCTCTGCCTCCTGAGTCGCTGGGATTACAGGCGTGCACCACTGCATCTGGCCCCAAAACAGGTTAATTCTAGTGATTCAGATCAATGAGAAAAAAGGGACTAGCCAATAAACAGTACTGCCACCATTAGCAAACTGCTTGGCAAAAATACAGCTGGATCATTCCATGTGCCTTACTCCAATATAAATTCCAGAGCACAATAAGAAGTCAATGTAAAAGTAAAATAATAAAAGCAATAAAAAAAAAGGGTAGTATTTTTTTTAAATTGTCTTGTAGTGGGGAAAATCTTTTAAAGCATGTCACAAAAACTCAGAAACCATAGAGAAAGAGATCAGTAAATTTACTTACATAAAAATTTAACGTTGGCTCTGTAAAAAACATTAAATAAAGCCAGGTGTGCTGGTGCATGCCTGTAAACCCAGTGACTTGAGAGGCGGAGCCAGAAGGATTGCGAGTCTGAGACCAGAGGCAGCTTGGGTAATTCAGCAAGGCCCTGACTCAAACAAAACAAAACAAAACAAAGACAAAAACGGGTTGGGGGAGCAGCCTAGCAATAGGGCACTTGGAAACAATGTGAGAGGCCTTGAGTTCAACCCCTCAAGCACAGCAAAAAACAAAAACAGCAACAAAAACCACTTTAAATAGGGCTGAAAAATGACAAATGAGAACAAATACTTCAAACATAGGTCAAAGTGCTTAAAAAACCCCTCAATATAAATAGAAATCTTTACAAAATGACAAATATCCAAAAATAAACTGAACAAAGTATAGGACAAAGGATAAATTCTAACAAGAAAATAAATTGGACCGTAAAGGGAAAAAACGCAGGGAAAAAAAGGTATTTTAACTATCAGATTGGCAAAAATTTTAAAAGTGTCATTTCCCCAGGCCCTCAATGAAATTGAGTTTTATAAACCAAATGCCTTGTTTTGTTCTGTTTTGTTTTTTGAGGCAGTCTCACTACATAGCCCAGGTTGGCCTCCTCCAACTTTTGATCTTCCTGCCTCAGCCTCTTCAATGCTGGGGTTACAGGTATGTGCCACCACACCCTGCTTAATGGGACAAAGTACTATTGATGGAAACATAAATCTATTTAGGGGCAGTTTGTCAATCTGTATAAACATTTAATCTCACTTCTAAAAAAAAGGCAAGCCTAGCAGTATAGCTCAGTGGCAGAGAGCTTGCCTAGAGTGCAGGAAAGCTTGGGGTTGATCCCCAGCCATGGAAAAAAAAATGCAAAAAGATGAAGGCACAAGGATACTCACTGAAGCTTGCTTTATGAGAGAAAACAAATACCATCAACAGACTTAAGTAGACTATGATAATTAAAGATAATGTAGGTTTGATATAGAAAGATGTTAACATTGTTACAGAGGGAAAATGCCATTATAAAACAGCATGTACACTGTAATTCATTTACATAAAATTTTAAATTCCATGTAATTGTGTATATTCATATAAAGAAGATATTTTTTTAAATGTACAGACTGATTATCTCTCACAGAAGTAGATGTGTACTAATTTTCTTTGGACATGACTATTTATACGTTTATCTTCCTTTTTGCTTTTTATAATGATCTGATACCTTCTATGCCACAATCATTTTTATAATCTCAGCAGGATGATTTCTTTTTACAACTATCACCTTTGCAAATATCTTTCATATGTCATTTATAGAAAATGCTATATGCACTACAGCGTGGTGAATATATTTACTCACTGAAAAGAAAAATATCCTGATGCATGGAATAACCAGTATCATCACAAATATCTTTTATACATATGTCTTTATATAGCATAGTCCTTGTACTAGAGGGTAGTGAACACATTCTTGCACTGAAATAATAATCATGATGATTTTTATTTTTCTGATTAATATAAATTTAATTTTTTAATGTAAAAATTTTCTGGGACAAGCATGGTGGTGCGTGCTTATAATCCCAGCACTCAAGTGGCTGAGGCAGGAGGATCATGAGTTCAAGGCCAGCGCAGGCTACACAGAGACATCTTGACTCAAAAAAATGTTTTTTTCCTTTTTCTGGAGAGAATTAACAGAAGAATGTTAAAAACAAAGAAACAGCTGGGCGCAGTGGCGCACGCCTGTAACCCCAGCAACTGGGGAGGCGGAGGCAGGAGGATCGCAAGTTCAAGAACAGGCAGTCTGCATAATTTAGTGAAACCCTGTCTCAAAAATTAAAAAAATGGACTGGGCGTGCAGCTCAGTGGTACAACACTTGCAAAACATGCAAGTATGAGGCCCTGGGTTCAACCCCCAGTACCGCAAGAAAAAGAAAAAGAAAAAGAAACGACCTTCCATTTGGTGAGTAACTTATTGTTATGGGGTATAGAATGGGAAGAATTTTATGTGACAAAGAAACCTAATAAACCAAATATAAAAGAAAACTACTTGCTTTTCCTAGATCAAGTTCTAATTTGATCCCTGTACAAGACACAGGAAGGACAAGCACTTTGACTCCCTTTTCTTGTGGAGAGTAATGTTACACAATAACACATATCAAAAAGCAGTTTTTCAGAGATAAAAGCTATCCCTGAAATATATCTACAGAATATAGCACAGAAGAAAACCTTCTCTTTAATCCAAAACACTCTTCTATATAAATCTAAGAACACACCCAAGTGAGTATTATCAGAAAACTCCCTTCATTCTGCAGAAATGACAAACTATGAAGAGACAAACCAACAGATTTTCATCTCCTCATAAATTATTGAAAGAGCTCCCCAAAATAAAAAATCATGTGAAGAATCTTTTGTTACTTTGCCCTCCATTCCCAAATGGGTTAAGTCAAGTAAGATACAGACGTGGATAAAGGCAATTGGGTACAAAGTCATTCTTGAGCCACTAGATTTTCCAAGTTTGGGGTTTATAAGATTTATAAAACCACAGGGCTGTGAGATACAAATAAAATTGGACCTTAAATAATCTTTTCCTTCACCACTGCCAACATTCCTCAAAACCCTATACCTTTTCTCTCAAAATAATAAAAAGTTAGAAGGAGGCTCATCTACAACAGACACACAGGATCTAACTGTCAGTAAAATAGGGACTATGAAACAATCCTCCTGGGGAAAGAGTCTCCAAGTAGAAACATAACACACAAAACGATGATCAATGTTAAAATATTTTTTTACTGAGGGAGAAAAGTCCACAGCTATTTCACGAGTTAAAAGACTGCCTCATATTGAAATGTCTGGCTACTCCTTCAACAGGCAGGCAGCAGAGTGCCTGCATTTTAAGTGTATTACCTTTGGGAGGAAAATATGACTTGCTTTCTGCTTTGTGAGGCCAGTCTACTACGAGAGGTCCAAACCTGCGAAAGCTGGCAGTGATCTCATCTAAAAAACAAAGAAGGAATGTTAGCAAAAGAGAAAATATATTGCAGTCAGAATAGCATAAAACATATCCTTTCATTTAAAAAATGTTTTGAGGGATATTTTCTAAAGCATTTTTACAGAAGGCAAACCTACAAGGTGAAATACCACTGTTTGGGTATACATTTGGTTATTCACATTTAACCACACAAAGTGTTTATAACTATAATTCACTTCCTTTTACTGCCAATAAACTTGACATAAAGAATTTGGAAAGCTGAGCATGGTAGTGCACGCCTATAATCCCAGTAACTCAGGAGGTGGAGCCAGGAGGATCCAGAGTTCCAGGCCAGGGGCAGCCTGCAAAACTCAGCAATACCCTGACTCAAAATAAACAATAAAAAATGGGGTGGGGGTACAGTTCAGAGGTAGAGTACTTATAAAATATTAGCAAAGGCCTATGATCAACCCCTAAGTACATTAAGAAAAAAACACCACCACCAGAATTTAGAAGAAAAATAGCTAAAATGATCTCTGTTGTTGTTAGGTGCCGTCGAGTCGGTATCCAAATCATAGCGACCATCTGTACAACAGGGGAAACACTATTGTCAGTGCTGCTCTGCTGTTCATAGCGTTTTCAATGGCAGATTGATTTTTGGGAGGGGGTTGCCAGGTCTTTCTCCCAAGCCCACAGTATCTGGTGTTCCCAGGTGGTCTCCCATCCAGGTACTAACCAGGCCAGATCCTACTTAGCTTCTGAGATCTGACAGGATCGGATGCCACAGGGCTACAGCTGCAGGCAAAATGATCTCTATGTCAAGTAAAAAGGAGACTTTAAAAATAGAAATGTTCTCTATTTTTAGAAATAAGACAAATATACATAAAGTATTTAAAATATAGTTTCACTGCAGGAGTGGTGGCACACCCCTTTAATCCCAGCACTTGGGAGTCTGATGCAGGAAGAATGGGAGTCTGAGGTCAGCCTTCACAACATAGTGAGACCTTGCCTCAAAACAACTACACATGCACACACATGTATAAGTGTGCACACACATACACACTCACTTCTAGGGAATCTTTAAGATTATTTCAGAAATAAATATTCTTTTGATGAGGAGTGAAGGCAAGAAGTAGGTAACTCTATCTGGTAATGAGAAAATGTTACAAGCAGCAGGGCTTGGTAGTGTATGCCTATAAGCTCAGCTCTTAGGAGACTGAGGCAGGAGGATCATGAGTTTGCCGCCACCCTGAGCTACACAGTAACACTTTGTTACAAACCCAGCCCCCTAAAAAAAGGAAAAAAAAAAAAGAAAATGTTAAAAGTCAATGAATGATTTCCTTCTCTCATACCTATATGCTAAGTGCTTTATAAAGAAAAGGTGTAAAAAGTTATAGCTCAATTTATTTACCTTCTCCTGACTTTTAACGCAAAGCAAAAGGTTGTAACCTGGTTCTTACTCAGGTTTAGGCTGCCACTCTCTCATTCATGATCAAAAATTTGTCTTAAAGAAAATTTAATTGACAGCAAATCAAATTGATAAGGGGTATTAACACAAATACAAGAATAATTTGGAACAAAATGACCTTATGAGATAGCTATAAGGATTAAATGAGATAATGAAATGCTTAGCATAATAATAGACTTAGAGTATGAGTTCAATAAGTATTAGCTCTTATTATTTTAAAACCTACCCCCACACTGACAAATAGGAAATAGGAATCTTCTGGGAAACTACTGTACTGTCACATATGAACAGCAAACATAAAGTATGTAATCAATTACCTTCTCATTTATTAAATACTTTTACCTCCTACCCATGAAAATATAAATGTCCTAAAGCTGAACTGGAGAGTCAGGGTCAGATGATACAAAACACAAACTCAGGCTTTGTAAAGTTATTAATGAATGCATAGTACCTTCATCGATGTCAGGAGGAAGGCCTCCAACAAACACCTTTCTAGAGTAGCGTTCCACTCGTTCCCCATTTTGACAGCGAGTGGGAGAACTTAAGCCAGATGACAAGGCCTGATCACCATGGCTGTCATCCAAGAAGGCGTCTTCAAAGGGAAAGAGAGAAGACCGACCTGAAACAAATGTAGGAATTTATATAATTAAGATGGTTTTCATGGACAATAAAGGCTATAGTAGAAGCCTGAAGTGCATACAAAAAAATGTGTTCTGAGCTGTGGCTTTTCCAATAAAATATACAACTGTACATCATCAGGTCTAGACAAGTTTATACTATCACTTTTGTGTAAGGATATATATGGCACTGAGATGACTGGATTGATATCTAAGGAGGAAGCATCATAATTGCAGCTATTTTCCTTGGGAAAAAAATCATTACATTTTACTCATACAGTCCTCATCACAGCTGCTAAGAGTATATTCAGAAGTTATTTTTCCTTACCTCAGTCATTTCTTAAAATACATGGAAAAAGTAATATCTATTCATAGATTTTTATTTCCTCTTGATGGTGACCTCAGAGGTTCTGTTCTGAAGACTGGTTCTGATACCCAACGAAATATTAAACTGATAACAGAGGCTAAAAACTTAGACTAGCAGAACTAAAGATCAAGTTTTCTCTGTCATCTCAAATTACTCCAAATTGAAAATAAGCACGTGTAGCAATATAGTGCAAGGCAAGTAAATGAAAACATATTAAATTAAGATGCGAGAGAAGAGATGTAGATGGGGCTATGATATCTTAACCCTATTAATCTAGGTTGTATTTTATATCATAATATATATGAAAATACTAAAGAATTATTTTCATAATTCTACAGCCAAATAACATTGGTAGAGCAGAGGTAGCTTATGTACTCCAATGACTGTAAGAAAGATACCAGCTGGGCACCGTGGCGCACACCTGGAATTCCAGTGACTCAGGAAGCTAAGACAGGGGGATCAAGAGTTCAAAGCCAGAGGCAGCCTGCACCACTTAGTGAGACCCTGCCTGTCTCAAAAATTTAAAAAGGCGTGGGTATACAGCTCAGTGGTGGAACACTTGTCTAGCATGTATGAGCTCCTGGGTTAAACTCCCAAGTATGGGGGTGGGGGGCGGGGAGAAGAAGAAAGAAAGAAAGAGGAAGAAAGAAAAGGGTGGGGAGAAGAAGAAAGAAAGAAAGAGGAAGAATGAAAAGGGTTGGGGAAGGAAGGAAAGACAGAAGGAAGAAGAAAAGATACCAGCAGTTAAGAACCTGTTAATAAATATAACACAATAATGCCATTTGGCATTTCCAAATAAAATCTACAATTTAAAACAAATATATTTCCTATTTGAGTCTATGAGTTCCTAGCAAAACTTTCCACTATGTTCCCCTCTAAAAATGAGTTATCTTGAGCACTCTAACTTTTGAGGAAAAAACATGAAAAGAAAAATTCCCCTCTAAAATAAATTTATATACTCTTCTAAGAAAAAAGTGTCCAGAATGAAATAATGTCATTTGCAGCAAAATGGATGGAACTGGAGAACATCATCTTAAGCGAATGAACACAGGGTCCAAAAGAGAAATATTGTATGTTCTCACTCCTATGTGGAAGCTGAATATTACTTAAAGGAAGAATATTATCTATCTATCTATCTATCTATCTATAGATATAGATAGATATCTATATCTATAGATAGAGAGAGAGATATCTTTATCTATAGATAGATAGATAGATAAAAATGAATAATCAAACTTAGCTCACAAGGGAAAATCTAAGCAGAGTAGAAAGGAGGTAAGGGTCTAGTGCGGGGAAGTGAAGGTTGTGGAAGGGGGGAAAGGGAGAGGAAATAATGTAAAAGGATAAAGGGGGAGAGGATAATCTCAGTGTAAATGATGTAACTTTACCAATACATGGGAAAAATAAGGAATATAATCCATGATTGCTTGAGCTTTACTACATATTAATCAAAGGGTTCCATAAACTTCATAAATTGATGAAAGCGTAACCAGAACAATGTATGAGTTGCACAATGGAAATAGCAAATGCTGTATTATTCTGTACCTCGCCAACATTTATCAATAAAGGGGAAAAGAAAAAGAAAGTGTCCTCCCCTGGTTTTGTACAACAGCCAACTCTCTAAAATAGAATATAAATAGCCATAGAAACATAATGAACCCTTCTTTCTTCCCCTAAAATGTTTGCAAATATAACTGTTTATTTTATGAACAACCCAGTGGTATAAGAAAGGTACTATTTTGATGTTTGGCATTAATAAATAAAAGACTCAAAGCTATGTGTGTGGAAGCGGGGAGACCAAAGGCTTTTTGTTCAGCTCTTCCCAGCTAAGCTACAAAGAAACAGAACAAAATTTGTTATGTCATGCCACCTATCTTTTTTAGCCTGGCAGGAACAAACAATAGACAGTAAATGATCATCCCTTAATGTTTGTTTTGAATACTGGGGGTAAAAGAAACATGAGATCTGTAGCAACCTCAGGAAAAATGAGCTGCCTGAAGATACCAGAGACATTCTTCAACAGCAGACAGGCAAACATTGCATGTAGTCCACATTCAAGAAATCTCATGCCTACTCGGTGTCAGGCTTATATCCAAATCTGCACTTCCCACAGCTGTTCCTATTCCCACCTCTAACCTTCAACACTAGTAACAGGAGATGCTCAGAAAACAAAAGCTGGTAGAGAGAGAAACTAAATAAGCTAGAAATATGTTGCATACTTTATGCTTTTCCCAGAGATTCTAATCCACATTAGAAAATAAAAGCCTGTTCAGCAGCAAAGAAACATTAACTTACTCTAGCGCTACCTATATTTGAAATAAAAGTAGCCTTTAACACATAAAAGTCAGTGAGTAGAAAATATTTGAGAAAATATTTATTCATATTCCAAGAGCACCAAACAAACAAGTTATTTCCCAGATGAAACAATCACAGTCTGATGAGGGAGGCAGGCAAGTATACAAATAATTATAAAATAGGTAATTAATAAGAGAATTCAAATAACAAGAATATAATTTACTGCTCTCCTGGCGATGAAGGGAAAGTTCCGTAGAGTGATTCCACTGAAGGGCAATTTTCGACAGAATCTTGTGGAAGTGGGAGTTTCTGAGATAAAGAACAAGAATCCACAGAGAAAGTACCTTCAAAGCAGCTCTTGATCTTTCCTCCCAATCTGCTCCTCTGTACCATTCCTTAAAATCTCAATAAAAAGGCCTATTATCCACACACACAATTCAATCCAGAAATTGAGGAGTCGTCTTTGACACCTCCCTTGCTCTCATATGTTGTTGTTGGTAGGTGTCATGGAGTTGAGTCCGACTCATAGTGACTCTCATAGGGTTTTCGATGGCTGATTATTTTGGGATTGCTTCAAGAGTGGATTGCCACATCCTTCTCCGGTTTTTCCAGTGCTGGGATTAAACCTGGATCCTCAGAGAATGTGAAGCAGCGCTCTACCAACTGAACTAAACCTCAGTTCCTGTCACTCACATGTTGTTGTTGTTGTTAGGTGTCCTCGAGTCAGTATCCGACTCATAGTGACCCTCATAGGGTTTTCAATGGCTGACTGTTTCAGGATTGCCTTGGGAGTGGATTGCCAGGCCCTTCTCCCATTTTTGCGGTGCTGGGAATTGAACTCAGGACCTCAGAGACTGCAGCGTGGCGCTCTACCAACTGAGCTAAATCCCAGCCCCGTCACTCACATACTCCATGTCAAATCCCTTTCTAAGTCCTGCCAATTCAAGCTCCAAAATAAATTTTCCTTTAAGTCCTCTTCATCTCCAGCCCTAACACACTGGTCTAGACCACCATCATCTCTTCCCTGGACTCAGTCTGACTATATGCACACACCCTCTTTAGGCTACCAATTTCTATCTTATACTCCACAGTGCTTTCTCCACGGAACAGCTGAAGCCAGTATTTTCAAACATTAATCTGAACATGTAACCATATTCCATACTCCTATCTTTGAAATCCCTCAATGACCTTCCATTGTTTCTTTGAGAAAGTGAAAAAACATCACTGTGAACTACAAGGTCTCTCCTTACCTCTGCTATATCACAGTTGCTGCCTCTCTGTCTTGCTTAACCTCTAATCACACAGATCTCTAACCTCTAAATAAACACTCCTTTCTCATGTCCCCAGTTTCACAATTAATTCCTAACTTTTCAGATCTCAGCTAAAAAGTCATTCCCTCAGATGGAACTTTCCTGGGCTTTTAGATTAGGGTAGGCACCCTCTTCTACCCATGCACAGCACCTTTGTCCTTCCCTAACAGTCTCCCCAATTACCATCATACCATTTGTGTGGATTTTTATTGAGTGTCTCTTTTCCTAACTCCATTAAACAGTAAATTTCATTAGGATAGGGACCGATTTAATCTTGCTCACCACTGTTATCTTCCTGCTCTAATTAGAGCACATTCAAGGCCTCAAAAAAATGTTAAATGTGAGACAGTATCCAAGCAATGAAAATAGTATGTGAAAAATATGCCACTGTGAGCGTATGTATGAACACAACATGTAGGTTTGAGTATGCCAGCAATGTGACCATGTCTTAGAAAGCTGAGGCCTTTCTCATTGCTTTTACTTGCTTAAGTATTATGTTCTATACTGTTTTACAAAAACAACAGGAAAATGTTCTAGTCCTCAAATTCAATATTTCATTCTCATATTGGCTTTTTGTGAGCTACACTTACTCCCTGGAGACTATAATACCCCCATTAACTCCTGCCCTACCAGAATGACTTCTCTAAAATACCTCTGACCATGTTATACCCAAAATCCTACAAGAGGTTCTATCACCAACAACAACTTGAACTTCGGGGGTCGGGGAAAAGGGTGTGAGATTCTGAAGAAATCTGCAATCATCCACATGAGAGAGAAGGAAGTCTTGAATCAGAGCAGTGAAGAAGGAGAAGCAGATGTTTAAGACATTCTTGAACAAATAAAACTTTCTTTCTCATGGCCAACATAACCACAGCTTTCCCAGAGTATCTTGGCAAAGAAAATAAAAGCAAGGGTTGTAAAATTTTGAATAGTTTTCAAACTAGGTTATGGGTAGTGAAGGTACTTCCCAATGTTTTAAAACCAAACCTCTGTCTTATTAGTATTTAGAATACTACAGATCTTAGCAATAAAGATGCCCTTGGCAATAAAACTGCTAATAGTTAACATATAAAGGATGTTTCTCAAACTATGAATAGAAAATAAGAATATAGATCCCAGAGCCAAATTCCCAAATCTGCTAATCTGAATCTGAGCTCAGGTTTGAAAATCTGCACTTTTCACAAATGTCCCCAATGATTTTTATGGACAAGTTTAAGAATCACTCAAGTGGATATTATCTGTTTGCAGCCGGCAACCACTGAAAGAGATACTGCATGAAGTATATGGAACCTTGAGAAACATCCAAGTTCAGTCAAGTTAAGGAAAGTATAAGTTCAGGATTGGGATGTAAATTTTGTAATCAAACTTATTATAACATGACTTCCTGAAGTGCTGGTGGAATAAAAAGTTAGTCTACAGGAAACATTTAAAAGACAGAACTGGGGTTGGGGTACAGCTCAGCAGTAGAGAACTTGCCTAGCATGTGTGAAGTGCTGGACTCAATCCCCAGCATCCCAAGAAAAATAGATGACAGAAGTACAAATTAAGAACCTGAAGACCAACAAGACATAGAAGTGTTTTATCACACTAGGTAGGTTGGTTCCTCCATGGGACAGAATAATTCCATAACCTGAAAATCATTTATTTCCCTCTACCCTAATTATAAGCTCCTGAAGGACTACTTTGTTAATGAATTTGACACTTTGTGATTGTGAAGGGGTGACTCTTAAACTAGTAGACAAATAATCAGCCAATAATAGTTTACTTCCATATACATCCATCTCCATGATAAGATATAACACATTGGTATTCAGAGTTGTCCAGCAAACCCTTGTGAGGCTCTTATTCATGAATTCATTTGGTTGGCATAAATGTATTCTCAAGACAAATCATCTCTGCTAAAATATTAGTTCCTGGACATGTATTACTAAAACTTTAAGAGGCTGCACCTAAATTGTGTCCCAAGAAAAGCCCTCCTTCATTAACTAGTACCTTTCTGACACACTTCTTTAAGGGAAACAGTCTTCATGACCAAAATGTTTTAAAGAGGCCACAACACTTACCAAAAATTTATACTCTTTAGTGAAGAGTATATAAATCTGCCTTAGAACCTGGAGTTACTTCCACAGAAAATATTTATGTTTGATATTTCAACAGGAGGAGGAGAAAGGCTTTCCAGCTGCTGTAGCTTGGCCAAGTGGCTTTCCACCAATGCTCTAGTTCTCTGATATCGATTTTCAGTTGCTACATAGAATGTAGTTTTTGGTCCAGGAACTGGACTAATAATCTTTGAATATGGCAATAACGTAAAACTAAAGGAGCGTTGGAAGAAAAGTGCCAAATAGGGGGTTATAGCTCAGTGGCAGAGCACTTAACCTAGCACATGCAAGGCCCTGGGTTCAACCACTAGTACAGTAAAAATGCCAAAGAGAAACCTACAAAGTGCTAGTTAAGCAACAGAAGACTTGTTCAAGTTATTCCGCCCCCCCCCCCAGGAGGCTATCATTCCTACAGCAAATCATGGGAAAACAAAAGCCAAAATTGGCCATACCGTGCTGTCAAATATGCTTTGACCTCATTTCTGGGTTCGCACCAAAGCCCCTGCCATAACTCCAGCAGTCTCAGGGCACTTCTGGCCCAATACACTCTAAGCCTGGTCCTTTTCAGCTTAGTCTTCCAAGTAGCACAGAAGTCAGTCACTTGAGGAGTTAAAGAAAAATGAATTATGAGACATGACTCCTCGCCCCCACCTCCTCAAAAAATAAAACAAAACAAAAAAACCCTCCATTGAAGCCAAGATAGGTTCCAGCCTAATGTTCAGCCTGTGATTTTGAATAAGGAGATCACTTATCTGTGTCTCATTTGCATAATATGAGAATTGAACTAGATGAAAGGCTTTCCAATCTCTGGAGACAACAGAATCCCTTTTATTACACAGAAATCTTATGTAACAAAAACAGAACTTACTTCATTTTATTATTTATTATTTATTTATTTTATTTTACTTTATTTTTGGTTTGTAAGGCTGACCCCAGGGTCAGCTCCCCCCAGCCCCCTTTTTAAATCTTGAGACAGGGTCTCGATAAGTTATACAGACTTCATCTGGCCTCAAACTTGCAACCCTTCTGTTTCCATCTCCTGAGTCACTGGCATTACAGGTGTATGCCACGGTGCCTGGCTTTTACTTCTTTTTAGAATGTGGCATATTTTAGGTATCATAAACCTAATGTGTTTACAAGCAAACTCTCGATATCTATCATAAATTTATTTTCTCCAAGTCTCACGTCAATGCATGGCATCACAATTCACCCAATTGCTCAATACAGAAAACATCATTTTTGAGTTTTCCTTATTTACTCACCACATTTAATTCATCAATATGATGCCATTTGCTAAATTCTATTGCTGATTTTATTCTCCAGAATATATTTTTAATTTGTTTCCTTCTCTTTAACCCCACTGCTATCACCGTATCCTAACTTCCATCCTCTCTTGCCTATGTTACTGACATCATCTCCTATCTAGGCAATGCACTTCTTTTCCCACTCTACCCCAAACAGTAGCCACAGTCCTGTTTTGAAAACATAAATCCATTGAGTGCAGTAATCATGGGGACTCAGGAGGCAAAGGTAAGAGGATCACAGGTTCAAGGTCAGAGGTAACTTGTGTAATTTTGCAAGACTCTACCTTAAGATAAAATATAAAACAAGGTCTTGGGGTGTGGCTCAGTGGCAGAGTGCTTGCAAAGTATGTGCAAGGCCCTGAGTTCAACCACCCAGTACTGCTAAAAATAAATAAATAAAATAAAAAGATAAATCTCATAATTTGGCCTTGCATTCACGCTTCAATGATTTCCTTGTATATTTGGACCAAGTTCAAAATCCCTACCAGAAGCTAAAGTCCAGCAAGATCAGATTCCCTTCCTTCCCCCAAAGTCATCAAAAAAACAGTGGTATTGAAATTTAATTCATATGTCATAACAGTCATCCATTTAACCTATCAGCAGCATGTTCCATCTTCCCCCACCTCTCACGCTTAGGCAACCACTAATCTCCTTTTTGTCTTAATAGATTCTACTATTCTAGAGATTTTATATACTTGGACTCATGTAATATGTGACCTTGTGTGACTGGCTTCTTTCACTGAGCATAAGGTTTTCATGGTTCATCTGTGCTAAAACATGTATCACTATTTTGCCTCAAGACTTTTTATGTACAGTTTCTTCCACATTCTGCTTTTTTAAAAGCTGTCTTATGATGTCAAGAATTTCCTTTAAAACATTCCAAGGAGAAAAGGGAGAACCAATATATGAAACAAGACTGGCAAAAATGTTGATAATCACTGAAGTTGAGCTGTGGGTACATCAGGGCTCATTAAACTACTGCATATTTGTGTATATTTAAAAATTTCTGTAATAAAAACAAAATTTAAGAGCCATCGTATGGTACAAATCTGTAATCCCAACCCTCAGGAGGATGAGGCAGGAGTATAAAGAGCTTGAGGTCAGACTACGCTACATAGTGAACTTAATGACAGCCCAGGCTCACAAGGAAAAAAAAAATTAAGACAACTGTCTCAGCCAGGCATGGTGGTATATGCCTGTAGTCCTAGTACTTGGGAGGCTGAGGTAGGAGAATCATAATTCAAGGCCAGCCTGGGCTACAATACAGAGATTCAATCTCAAGGGAAAAAAAAAAAAAAAAAAAAAAAAGACAGCTGTATCTACATCTTTGAGTTCCACTTCACATATCACTTCTTCAGAAGTGATCTCCCTACCTTAGAGGGACTCTTGCACTCTTTCCTGCCTTGTACTTACCACAATTTTTAAGAATAAAAATGTTATATTTGTTTATTATCTCTCTACCTTACTAAACACTGAGGAAGGTGAAAGACCATGTCTAGAGTACAGCACAGTAAAGGAATTCAAACACTTAATGAATTAATTCTGGAAGAAGGCCAGAACTTCTCCTTTATTCATTTGGCTTCTCTCATACCAACTTCTCCCAAAAGTGAGAAATTAATGATCTTATACCAGTCATTATCTTCTATGCTCAAATTTTCCTACCATGATGAACAGTAACATTTTCAGATATTTTAACTGTGAACATCAAAATTTTTTGGCCCCTGTCTGCATCTTACTCCAGAACCATCCATATCTTTGTACAAACAAGCCCATATAAGTGGGTGTGAATTAGTAGGATGGCATGCTTGTACCCCTATCTCACTAGCATGTATAGCTGGTTGTTCTTCCCTTAAGCAGACTTTTGAGAGAAACTCACCCTCTACTCAGTACTCAAGTTTGTTTTAGTGAACCTGAGAATTTTTATTATCAATGAGGTCATCCATTAATGCCAATAGATTTTTATGGACTAAATTTGTGCAGACCTGCAGCCGTACCACCCGAGCATTTGATCCTGTCAGATCATGGAAGCTAAGCAGAGTCAGGCCTGGTTAGTACTTGGATGGGAGATCACCTGGGAATACCAGGTACTTTAGGCTTGGGAAAAGGACCTGGCAGCCCACTCCCAAAAAACAGCCATGGAAAACCCTATGAATAGCAGAGAAGCACTGACGATAGAGCTATGCATGACCAGTGTCAGGTAGTATTTTGTCTATTATACATAGGGTCGCTATGAGTCGGACTCCCATTCAACAGCACCTAACAACAACAACAGCAAAAATATATGCAGAAGTACAACAGTAACTCCAATCATTCTTTGTATTTGCTCATTTATGTTGTTTAAAAGGATCTTTTGTATTCTTGCTGCTCAATAACTAGGAAATTCTATTAAACATCCTGAACAGTGGCATAGGACTGAGTGCGTAACTCAGTGTTTAGCATGCACATGGCCCTGGGTTCAATCACAAGCATCAGACAGACAGACACATACACATACTAAACACTGGCACAACCAACATGTCTATTTATAGAAAAGTGTCTCCAAGAGACCAGAAAAACTTATACTCATGTGAAATGAAAAATACAACATATATTATGTATAACAAAAGATCCTGTATAACACTACCTGGTAGATTAGTTTCTAACAGAGATTACAACTGTGTAAAAGAATACATATTAAAACTCATTAAAGGCCGGGAATAGTGGTGTATGCTTTTAATCCCAGCAACTTGGTAGGTCAAACCAGGAGGATCCTGAGTTCAAAGCCAGAGGCAGGCTGCATAACTGAGCAAGACCTTGACTCAAAATAAAAAATGGACTATGGATGCAGCCCAATGGCAGAGTACTTGCAAAGTATGTGCAAGGTCCTAGGTTCAACTCCCAAGTAGGGGGAAAAAATTGTTAAAGGAAGAATACTCCTGAAAGAAAATATTAAGATTCTTTGGTGTAACAGACAAGATTTGTCTGCTGGAACAAAATAAAAATGGATATCACTGGGAAATCAATTGGATATTTAATCATCTGTTGTTAGATGCCATAGAGTCGGGTCCGACTCATAGCAACCCTCACAGGGTTTTCAATGAATGATTGTTTTGAGATTGCTTCAGGAGTGGATTGCCACATCCTTCTCTTGCTTTTTGCAGTGCTGGGGATCCAACCCAGGGCCTCAATTTAAGCATATATAACTGATATTTACTTTCAAACAATATTATTATTTCACATTAAATTCTCCTCTCTACTACTACTACCTCAGCTGCATTACTAGAATGTGTGTGCAAGGAGTCTAGCTCTAACACTCCCATATACACCTTTGGCTGATACTCAATTTCCTTCCTGCCTTCATTACTTGTATCATGAAGCCCCCTTTCAAAAGCCTGGTGTATCTGTGTCCACAAGTCTCACCCTCTGTTTCAAAGACCATTCATCAAAGCAACATAGACTATCTTACTGCCAACTTCCTCCCTCCATCTGGCCCCATACATACACACAGGGACATACACTCTAAGCATCTGGTCATGCCAATCTCACCTCTAGGCTTTCTTCTAAGTTGAATCACATACTAGAACGCTTTGTTTCCCATTCCTTTTCTATCATCCAAATAGTTCCTGAAGTTCTTCCTATTTCAAGAAGCTTTTCCAGGTTTATCAGGAGAGGTGTAATCACCCCCTGGCCTAATTCTTGCTGACAGAATTCAAAACTTTCAAATATATTCCTATTACTTTGTATTCCTAAGAAATTCATTAACATAGTTCTATAACACATAGAATATAAGTTATAGCTAAGGCTCTATTCTTAATCAAAAGTAGAGTGAAATACATAAATTACTAAGTTTACTTTTTAGGCTTTTTGGAGTAAGTCTAAATGTTAATTGAAAAGAGATTGAGCAATAATTTAATACTGATTGCATGTATAAGTGAGCATGAGGAAGCCTGTTAGCTCATCAAAATTATACTATGCAGTGTTGGCCCAGTTGAGTATATTTAAAAGACTGAGAGTGCTACATAATGAGGGAGAAGAGGATACTTTTTCAGCTTTGGGGACAGGAGAGCAACTAAAAACAAGGACCAAACATTTTCATCTGTCATCAATCAGTCCTTTAGAAACATCATTCAGTCTTTTAGAAACCTCTCCATACTTTCATTCCTTTCTTCATCTCTACCAAACTTCAGACTTATAGAGAACAGAGATTAAGTTACTCAGCACAGTATTTAGCATAGGATTTGATGTAAAGATGATCATGACATTTGAAAACAATAAAGTCAAAACTTGCATGGAGAAGCTAATATGGAAAAGGAAAGAATTTTTTCAAGAGCTTAGGAACTAGAGATGATTTTATATCCTTTATGTTTTACACTTAATATGCTATTAGTTATAAAAATAAAGTAACTTTATTTTCTATTTTTTTACAGACAGGGTCTTCATATGTTGCCCAGGATGGCCCCAAACTTTTGGGCTCAAGTGATTCTCCTGTCAGCCTCCAGAGTGCCTGGGACTACAGGTGCATGACACTGTACCCAGAAAGTAAAATAAAATTTTTTAAAAATATGATGCCAAACTCTGTTCTACATAGATGATTTCTAAAAAAATAAGTATTTAATAAAGGTTAACTCTACATGCCTGTCAGATTTTGTACATGTTGTTGTGATGCTGAAAGCTATTCCACCAGTATTTCAGATACCAGCAGGGCCACCCATGGTGAACAGATTTTAGCTGAGCTTCCAGACTAAGATAGACTAGGGAGAAGGAACTGGCAGCCCACTCCCAAAACAATTAGCCACTGAAAATACAAACATAGTGCCAGAAAATCCCCCCCGCAGGTAAGAAGGCATTGAAAAGATGACTGGGGAGGAGTTGCCTCCTCAAATTAGAGTCGACCTTAATGATGGGAATGGAGTAAAGCCCTGGGGACCTCCATGTGCTGTTGTGGCATGACTCAAAATGAGGAGAAACATAGTGGCTGCCAAAAATGGGCTTAAACATAAAAAAGATCATATATATGGCACAGTGTTGGGTAGTGTTTCATTCTGTTGTACATAGGTCCACTATGAGTCAGATCCAACTCAATGGCACCTAACCACAACAACAACAGCAACTATATGTGGAGCATAGTATTAGTGGAGTATAGTATAGTATAGGTCCTCAAACAACTTGTCTCCAGTTGAAGAACCAGGGCAAACGGAAGACAGGAAGAATGCAGGCACAGAAGCAGAGAAAAACACTGACTGCAAGGCCACTGGACAACGCTTCCTAGGAAGGATTGAGCTTGAATTCAGCTTGAACTAGTGAAATAAAATTAGGTCTTACATAAATAAATGAGAGCATGGGTAGTCAGTATTTGGCAATGGCCAGAGTGGGAAAGCACACAAATTTATCAGAGGAATATGAAGTGGGAAAAATGGAGATGAGACTGATGAAACAGGAAGGGACCATTTCATCGGAATCTTGAATGGGAAATCAGGATGACAAGGGCAAAGTTGTGAGGTAGAAAGGTGAAGCAGCAGATATGGAATAGCAGAAATGTAAGCAGCAGAAATGAGGACAAGGCCTGAGACACAAGAGGGGAAATCCTGACAGGATGTTATAACTGACTAGTAAGTGAGAAGAGAGACTAGTCTCTGCTGTCTACTCTCCAAATGGTTTCTATTTTCCATGTAAAATGGTCCCTTCCCTAGTCCTTCCCGGCAGTAATCATTTTTCTAGCAATATGAAAAAATATAGTACAAAATTATTGTATTAACATTTCTAGGCTTTAACTTTTTTTTTTCCTTCGGTACTGGGGGGCTAAACCCAGGGCCTCACATATACTTTGTGCTTTACAAATACTTTGCAAGTGTTCTATCACTGAGCTGCAGCCCAGCTCCCTTTTTATGTGGATTTTTTTTTTTTAAATCTTGAGATAAGGTCTTGTTAAGTTGTTAAGTTACACAGGCTGCCTCTGGCTTCAAACTTTCAATCCTCCTGTCTGTACCTCCAGAGTTGCTGGATTATAGGTGTGTCCCACTGCCTAGGCTTTACCTTTTTAAATTTCAATTTAAAACTAAGAAAGGCAGGCTGGAGATGTAACTCAGTGGTAGAGCACTTGCCTAGTGCACAGAAGGCTCAGGGTTTGATTTCTAGCATAAATAAATACATAAATAAATAAAGATAAAAGAACTGATGGTATTTATTTCCATCATTGAAAACTAATCAAGTAAACCAATGTTGTTCCACATGATGAAGTTGAAAAGCAAAAGTGATTATATGATTCCACTATACATACATATTCATTGATTTGACAAATATTTGTTATGGAGTAAATACCATCAAGTTAACATCATTATCTTCTCTTCACAAAAACTACAAAGTCAGAGATAGCCCAATGAATGGTCAACATTAATGCTGGCTTTAACTTGGTTCACAAAAGCAAATAAACTAATTCATCTCCCGGATGTTCTGCAAATGAGCATCAAAGGTATTTTACATTTGTGGAATGCTTTTGATATATATGTATAGGTCTTCCTGTTCCATTTTTTTTTTAAAAATGACTAGAACTTCCCTAATAATCTGGGGCTGGACAAGATTGACTTTATTACCTCATAATTTATAGATGAGGACACCAACATGAAGTAATATGGCAGTGTTTCTAGCCTAAGTGTTTGGCCGAAAATTCCTTATCTCTGCACTACATTAGGCTTCCCCTAGCTACTTCATAAAATTTTTTGAAAAAATTACATGTATAAAGTGCTTTATGAAAGTTACAGCATTATACAAATGAAAGTTATATTATTTTGTTCAAGTGTTATGAAGAGAGAATGCAGGTTTTACAGGGACTAAAGACGATTTTGAGGGACCTCTTTAAGAAAAAGAACACAAAAAGTACAATTAAAACTTCAGATGAGGCCCACGTTAAGTGAGGGTCCTTGAAATGTCAGCTTTATCTAGCTTCTGGGGAAATTTGTCTCTGGACATAACAGAAAAAAACTCACCAGCCATCCTAGTAAGACATCCTCCAAAACCTAGACTCTGCCTTCTAAATCATATGAAAAAAACAGTTGATATAAGGCAGAAAAGTTCATATACTTGGCCTTTATTTCCTCATGTTTATTTACAATAAGCCATACAATAAAAAATTCCAGGTAGAAATAATCTTTGCCATATCTTTACTAAGATTAAAAGAACAAATTACCAACAAACAGCAAAAAGTAATTATAATGAAAGTAATGAGAATCACTTTACTAAAATAATTAAGAACATCACACCATACAGCAATTATCGTTTTATACACACATGGGTATAAACACGCACATACTCATATTTACTCACAATTTGGCAAGCAAAAGATCTCATTAAAAAAAATTACCTCGTCTCCGCCCATAGCTCCTGGCTGCATGTAAACACAGAAGAAAACCATGGGTATTTGTATCAAAATTGTAAATTCAGAAATAAAAAAAAAATATTCACACAAACCTTTCTAAGTATTCTTAGAATTATTAATCTGGAGATAATGTCCAACTTGACTATAAACATATTATATTTTAAAAATCCTTATGAAAATACAAGTTAAATCACAATCTTAAAGAGAAATTCAGCTGGTTGTTGCAGCCATAATGGGTGCTTAAGTTTCACAAGTCTTATAAAGATTTATAATGGGGCCTATTTATATATATGCATATATACATATATATATAATACATGTATATTACATATATCAAATATAGATAAGAGATTTTTTAAAATTTGATTTATAAATCATTTGTACTTTATATTACTACCACACATCAATAAAAAAATCATTCATTCTAAATGCCTAAAATTGTAACATACAGTGGGCATTCTGAAATTTTTACTGTGTGCACACATGGGCACATACACACAGAGTTCATAGATTCTTATGAAAAATGCAAAGAATTTTATGTAGAATTAGCTCTTGAATTACAGCAATGTTCCTATTATCTTCTCCATTCACTTTGTATACCATATCATACATGGAAGAAAACACTATCTTTATATCTATAAAATGAACTGAAAAATTAGAAAGAGATTAAGGTGCTGGGTCTATCCCAGTAAAAATACAGCACTTTAAAAGTTTTCTTCTCCTTCAAAACAAAAGGCGTACAGAAAGCATTTTCACAATGTTTAATAGAGCTAGACTGTGGTATCATATGTGATTAGAAGACCCTGTCACCTAAAATGATGTTCAGAGTGGAAAGTTTCTCAAATTTGAAACCTCAAGATCTACAAAATTGAATGAGAACTCCATTTAATCTACTTCTTAAAGCATGTCAAAAACAAAACAAAACAAAAAAGCAGAAAAAGGAAAAAGAAAAAAGAAAACTAAAGCATGAAATGTCAGAAAATTAGCTTACACTGAAAAAAGAGGATAATTGGGAGTCCCATTTATAGTATAGATAGTAGGTGGTAAAGAAAACTATTATACCCCTAACAATTCATATTTTTCAGCCACATCATTGAAAGACCACTTGGTCAATCTCATCTTCTGCTTTCCACTTTTCTTTACATAGCAAACTTGCCCTCACGGCAGCAAACCTTTCACTTTCCCACTACTCAAATATTAAAATGGATTATCTAATTTAAGCCCTGTATTTTGCATGATTCTTCCCTTACTACAACCCTCAATAAAAAATAAAAAAAACTCTTCTAAATATATATAGCCATTACTGTTCATATCATTTACAAAATGGTTGTATTAAAAAAAAAACAATTTAAAAGACTTTTAAATTTTTTATTATTTGGAACCTGGAATTTATCTTCCCAAATCAAGTGCTATAAATGGTAGTAAGCTACCTAACTAAACCCCCAAAAGCTTGCTTCATTCATAATAACACAAATTAGTACTAATAGATAACACTTTAAAAAGATAAAATAAGTTTTGACATCCTATCACTTACTGCTTTCTCCCTTCCTTCCATCCTCAATGATACCGTGCTGCCTGACACCCCACTAAAAACTCTCTATTGATAGAGTAAATAAAATACTTTATTTCTAAATTGCCCATCTCTCAAACAACAAATTCCCATTTTTTCTTTATCTCTGACTTCTGGGCAGATATTAAATGAAACATAATCTGATTGCAATACAAGATACACATCATTGGATGTTAGTACCTTATCTAAAGGATAAATGAGAATGCTGTTCACTCAAGTCATTAACTGTCAAACATTCAAGTAATACAGAATATAAAGTAAGTAGATGCAGACAGGCTTAAGGGTGAGGAGGAGCATATTGAAGTGGGGAGAGGGCACGAGATACAAAAGATCTACTTGTGAACTTTAATCAAAGCTTTCCCTAAAAGTTCATGATTTTTATAGATTCTTTGTGTTTCCTATTTTTGAAAAAGACTATAAATTGGTTCATGACAGACTGGAACTCTGATATCAGGGAGGCAGGATAGCATATGGAATAGATAACCAATTTAAGTGGTGATCTGAGATGCTCAGGCTTGCTTTTCAACACTCAATGTACTACCCTGGACCTTATTTCAGTGTTTTATCTATAATCCCTAGGAGGATTATTATTATAGCAGCTGCAGCTTAGTAAGTGCTAGGTGCCAGGAAAAGTCCAATTCTTCACACATGTAAATATCATTTAATAGACCACACATTTTTATGGAATAAGTATCTTTACTAGTCTTTTCTTTCAAATGAGAATACTGTGATACAAAAAGGTTAAAGATCCAAAATCATGCAAGTAGGGAGTGAGGGATTTTGGATATGAATTGGCTCCAGAGTTCACACTTTTAACTACCTTGTTAAATTACTAGGGGGCAAAGTCCATGTCTTATACTCCTTTTTAATATCTTCTAATACACATGGCAGAAGTTGGTACTCAACAAATACAGTTTGTTAGCTGAGAGCACAACAAGGGAGGGAGTAATATATGTCTTGATGGTCTATAGAAGAATGCAGACCAACTGTGATGGTAGTTTAAAATTTGATCAAGTTGCTCATGAGGGCTGTTTGCCAATAGTCTAGTTAGAGCCAAACTCTTTGCTTAGAAAGAGGTAATAAAATGAACATCAAATAGAAATTTGGGAATACAAAAGTAGTGCCTTCTCTTGGAAATTAATATGACTTTAAAATAAGAAACAATACTGAACACATAAACTTAACATAAGCTAATACAAAATGATCTCAGGGGAAAAAAAAGAAGTAATGTGACCAATGATGGATTGATACCAGATATAACAAGATATATTATTTCTGCCTGTGGCCATTAACACTGCATTGATCCTGTCAGACCTTGGAAGCTAAGCAGGGTCAAGCCTGGTTAGTGCTTGGGAATACCAAGTGTACGCTTGGGAGAAGGACCTGGCAGCCCACTCCTCCAAAATAATTGAAAACCTGTGAATAGCAGAGAAGCACTGAAATAGTGCTAGGCATGGTACAGTGCTGGGTAGTGTTTCATCTGTGGTGTCACTGAGTTGGGCCCTCTTCGAACACACCTAACAACAACAACAATATTCTTTCTAAGTTCTATCTACTTCCTCAGTAATTTTAACTCTTATCATTTATCAACATCCTTACAGATAAAATTCTTTTACTGATTTATATATATTAAACAAGGTAGATCTCACAAAAATTATATCTAATATTTAAAAGTCAGGGTTACTATTATGCTTGGCTAGGGATAGTAACAACAGGGAAGCCTAACAGAGGGCCTTCTTGGGGTGTCAGTGACATACAGTCTCCATTTGATTATTGTTTGTATGGCTGTGGTTAATTTGTTGTAACACACTGAAGTATATATTTATCAAACATACACATTTATGATTTTTGCACTGTTCAGCATGTGTGCTATACTTGAATAGTTAAAAACAAAACAATAAACAGTTTACGAGTTATGAAATGCAAAAAATCCAAAATACTAAGATTTTTGTAGCTATAAATTATAAATCTGATTAAGAGTTCATAGAAAACATTAGATTTCAGTCTATCAGAATAAATATAAAAAAGTACATGTATTTTACAGCGTATAGTTCAAGAGTTATTCCAAAACTTACGTTTGCATGGTCAATGATCAGTACATTCTCTATGGCATGCTCATGTTAATGGTATAGTGCTCTGTTGGATATATAAGGAAACACTAAAATGGATCATCTCCTACTCCTTAGGACTTGGCCTACACTAAACTTTTTTCTGTTTTTATTTTTTAGTTAGTGTACAAAGTAATGGGTTACATTCTGGCATTTTCATACAATTATATTATATACTTTGCTTCTTTTCACTCCTATACTCCTACCTTTTTGTTTCCTCCCCCTCCAGACAGTGCCCCCTTTGCTTTCAAGTGTCATACATATATGTTTTGTTTTTTGTTTTTTGGAGGTTTTTGCTTTTGCTTTTTCAAATTTAAATTCCAAATATGAGAGAGAACATGTGGTACTTGTCTAAATCTGGCTTACTTCATATAACAGGATGATCTCCAGTTCCATCTATTTTCCTGCAAATGTCATAATTTCATTCTTCTTTAAGGATGAATAAAATCCCATTGTGTGTGTGTGTGTGTGTGTGTGTGTGTGTGTGTGTGTGTGTGTGTAATTATTTATCCATTCATTTGTTAAGAAACATCTAGGCTGATTCCATACTTTGCAAGTATTTTAAAAGGATTTTTTGCCCTAATGTTCATCGGGGAATTGGTCTATAGTTTCCTTTCTTTGTGGTACTGTTATCTGGTTTTGGTATCAGGGTGATACTGGCTTCACAGAATGAGTTTGGAAGCATTTCTTCGCTTTCTATTTTATGGCATAGTTTAAGGAGCATAGGAGTTAACTCTTTTTTTTATTGGAAATTTTTAATATACACCTTAATGTGATTCATGCTGACATGCTTTTCATTGTGACATTTCCATATATGCACTTTGTTGTACATTATACAGATAAGTTCCCCCTTACCCTCTTGGGAGCTTCCTCACCCCCAATCCCTCACCAAAGATTTCTCTTCCATTTGCTTGTCTTTTTATGGTAATATTTTTCTATATATTCTTGGGTTCCAATTCTGTTTAAGATAGAAACTTTTTCTGTAGTGAACTTTCTTTTTACATTATCAGTACTATTACATGAATATTCTTGTTGTTGTTGGGTGCCGTCGAGTTGGTATCCGACTCATAGCGACCCTCATAGGGTTTTCAATGGCTGTTTCGGGATTGCATTGGGAGTGGATTGCCAGGCCCTTCTCCCATTTTTGCGGTGCTGGGAATTGAACTCCGGGCCTCAGAGACTGCAGCGCAGCGCTCTACCCACTGAGCTAAATCCCAGCCCATGAATATTCTAGTCCATCTATAATAATACCATTCTTAGCTTTTTTTTAAATGTTCTGACTTCTGCATAGGATTTTTTCCTTCTTATAAGTTTGATTCAGCTCCCACATATGAATGAGAATGTGGTATTTCTCTTTCTGAGCTTGTGTTCGTTCACTTAAAATAATTTTCTCCAATTCCATCCATTTTGCTACAAATGGCATTAATTTCATTTTTTTTGATTGCCGAGTAGTATTCCATTGTATATATGTACCATAGTTTTTTTTATCCATTCTTCTGTTGATGGGCACTTTGGTTCCATATCCTTGCTATTGTGAAAAGTGCTGCACTGAACATGGAGATGCAGGTGTCTCTGTGGTACAATAACACATCTCCCTTTGGGTAAATTCCCAATAGTTTTATAGCTGGGTCATATGGTAGATCAATAAAGGAGTTAATTCATTAAAGACTTGGTAAAATTCATCTGTGAATCTATCAGGTCCTGGGCTTCTCTTTGCTGGGAGCTTTGTTACAGCTTCAGTTTAATTGCTTTGTATAGGTCTATTTAAATTACTTATATCTTCATGATTTAAATTTGGTAGGTCACATGTGTTAAGGAACTTATCTGTTTCTTCTAAATTTCCCCTTTTTTTCAAATTTAAGTTCTCTAAGTATTCCCTGGGCTGGGATTTAGCTCAGTGGGTAGAGCGCTGTGCTGCAGTCTCTGAGGTCCCGAGTTCAGTTCCCAGCACCGCAAAAATGGGAGAAGGGCCTGGCAACCCACTCCCAAGGCAATCCCAAAGCACTCAGCCATTGAAAACCCTATGAGGGTCGCTATGAGTCGGATACCGACTCGACGGCACCTAACAACAACAACAACAACAAGTATTCCCTAATGATCCTCTGTATTTCACTGGTATCTATTCATGTACTAGGTTTTAAATGGCTGTACTCAGCCAGAGGCCATGGTACACACAGTATATAGAGTAGTTTTACTATCATAAAAAAAAAAAAAACGCTGTTCTCCATCTATTCAAGCCTTCGCCTACCCTTTGACCCCTAGCAAGCACTGATTTTTTTCTTTTCTTTTCCTTTTTCTTTTCCCTTTCCTTTTCTTTTTTTTAATGAGAAAGGCTCTAGCTAGCCATGGTGATACATGCCTTATAGTCCCAGCACTCAAGAGGCTGAGTCAGGAGGACTGTGAGTTCAAGGCCAGCCTGGACTACATAGTAAGTTCCAGACCAGCCTGGGCTGCATAGTAAGTTCCAGGCCAGCTTGGGCTACATAGGAAGATCCTGTCCCAAAAAATAAATAAATAAGCGAAAAAAATAAATAAAGTGAACGTGAGGAATGTATAATGAAATCCATGTATGGAAATGTCAAATTACCAATAAAAAAATATAAAAATAAATAAGTAAATAAATAAATAAATAAATAAAATGAGACTAAATCTTGCTATATAGTCCAGGAAGACCTCAACCTCATAATCCTCCTGCCTTAGCCTTTCAAGTACGGGGATCACAGGTGTGTTCAACCATGTCCAGCTCTGGTTGTTGTTGTTGTTGTTGTTGTTGTTGTTGTTGTTGTTGTTGTTGTTTTTCCGTGGTACTTGGGGATTTTACCTAGCGCCTTGCACATACTTTGCCAAGTGCCTATACTGGGCCTCACACCCAACCCTTTTAAAAATTTTTTTTATCTTGAGACAGAGTCTTCCTAAGTTATGCAGACTGCCTCTGGCCTTCACACTTGTGATCTTCCTGCCTCTATCTCCCAAATCACTGGGATTACAGGCCTATGCCAACATACCCAGTCCTGACTGTCTTACAGCATCCAGTTTTGCCCCTTCTATTTCTTTTCCTGGCCTGAATGCTTGTTTCTTTTTAGCATTGCACTATCTAAACTTAACATAGTTTACTCGATGAAGGACATGTTGGTTGCTTCCAAGTTTGGGCAATTATGACTAAAGTTGCTAAGAGTATCCACGTGCAGGTTTTTGTTGGAAATATGTTTTCAACTCCTTTGGGTAAATACCAAATAGTGTATTCACTGGATCATATGGTAAATATATGTTTAATTTTGTAAAAGGCTGCCAAAATGCTGATCTGTTTTTTAAATCTAAACTAATACTTCTGCTATGTGGATTCATTTGAACTTCCTGAAGTCTCTCTAAGCAAAGTAAAATCATATCCAGATTCCCCTATAGAGGCTCAAAAAAGACAGAGGAGAGAGAGAGAGAGAGAGAGAGAGAGAGAGAGAGAGAGAGAGAGAGAGGAAGAGAGAGAGAGAGAAGGGAAAACAAGAAAGAGGGAAGGAATGAAGGAGAGAGAGGTGTAGGCAGATAGATATAGGTATTTATTTTATTGTGTATCAAAGTGGTACACACCAGTTTAAAAACTTAAGCAGAGTCCTAGAATGCTGTGTCTGATGAAAAAGGCAAAAGGAATGAAAACTGAAAGATCTAAGCATGTTACTAACTGGCATGGAAATATTTGTCAAGATTGTTAAAAGTCATTGTGGAGGGAAATTGTTAATTACTTTTGTAATAAAGTTAATTTTTACAAAACACCTTGTAAACTTATTTTTTATCACCATTTCAGTAAGCAGCATTAAGTTATATTCAAACATCTAATGGTACATTTCAGCTTTCACCTGAGTGTTAGTCATGCAAAAATTCCACCAGAGTTTGTTTGTTTGTTTGTTTGTTTCCAGTACTGGGGTTGAACTCAGGGCCTCGCGCCTGCATGCTTTGCAAGTGCTGGACCACTGAGCTGCACCCCCAGCCCATTTCTTTAATTTTTTGAGACAGGGTCTCACTAAATTAACGCAGACTGCCCTGGTCTTGAACTTGCGATCCTCCTGTCTCTGCCTCCCAAGCCGCAGGGATTACAGGCGTGCACCACCACATCCAGCTTTTAGCATGAGCTTTAAGGTCTTAAAGTAAGGAATAAAATGTTCCCTTTTCCTTCATCAGACTGTAAATTCCCAGCTAGCTAGAGTGATGGGGTTTGTCCTTCAACATTCCTCCTATCTTTGTCTTTACAAGGGCTATTAAGATACTTTTGGCCCAATGATTCTCAAGCCAAGCAAACTGGAATTCAGATAAATTTCTCCATAAAGAGCATGAATGTACACTGGGCACAATGGCACATGCCTATAATCCCAGCACTCAGGAGGTTGAGGCAGAACATTGAAAGTTCAAAGCCAGCCTGGTCTACATAGTGAGTTCCAGGCCAGCATGGGCTATGAGATCTTGCCTCAAAATACAAACAAACAAAAAAGAACAAGAATGTAGCACATAAAAGTGATGCTTAAACAGAAGGGATATATTTTCATTTGCTATGTGCATATAAATTATTTGGACATTTATAAACTCCTTTCCCTTCCCTCTTTGATTCTCACTCATCTTTCTCAGGAAAATCTTTTCTTTTCATGTGTAAACCAAAATATAATACTAATGAAGGGCAAGCATAGTAGTAGCATTGCTGAGCTATTTTATAAGGGAGAAGGAATATCATAAAGTAAAATATTTTAAGTCTTGAAGTGTGCTGCTAAAAAACAGAAGATAATCTACTGATAATTTATCATGATTCAGGTACTATACGCTTGGTACTTAACACGTCTCATCTAATTTTCGAAGCAACTCCCACCATGAGAGCGAAAGAAGAAAGAAAGTCCTAAGGATCCTCATCACATACCAGAGTACTTTGTATTTTATCTGACTTCTCCAAATCAGGCCTAAATTGGTACCACAGAGCTATGCACTCAAGTATCTAGCATCTGGTCACATGTGATGGCACATGCCTGTAATCCCAGCACTTGGGAGGCTGAAGGAGGAGGATCACGAGTTTAAAGCCAGTCTGCACTACAGAGTGAGACCTCATCTCAAACTAATAAAAAAATCTAGCATTTGTTTTTAACAAACCATCTTCTCTGAAGCACTATACCAAAATCTCATAAAGTCTCTTAAAACCTTATACAAATAATCAATT
Source organism: Pedetes capensis (assembly GCA_007922755.1). Lineage (NCBI taxonomy): Eukaryota > Metazoa > Chordata > Mammalia > Rodentia > Pedetidae > Pedetes > Pedetes capensis. The sequence goes on from VMDO01005083.1 coordinate 32,682, forward strand.
TTTGGTCTATTCAGGATAGCTAGGACTTGCCAATTCTACATTTCTGAAACTCAATACAATGTAGAGAATTACAAAGAGCAGGTAAACAGTATGGATGCTAGTGTGTTTAGGAGTCTAAACAGAACCAAAGGCTGGTCTCTTTGGTCAGTGTTCCAAATCTCACCTCTATCCACAAGGCTCCTCTCATGTGGGAAGAAGTGGTCCTTCATGGAAGAAAGGTATAGAAAAGAATTGACTTGGGAGTTTGGGAAGGGCTCCAGCAGCACAGAGAAGCTACTCATTTGCCTCATCCCTGTCCTGACCTCTGAAAAGCAATTTTCACCTCTGTCCCGGACTTAGGAAAATTTCAGGCAACAATAAAAATAGACAAAGCCTCAAAAGAAAAGGGAATAAAAGACAATGCAAAACATTATATTACTACCTGATTGTTTCATGCTCTGACAGACTTGTTGTATTAAATGAAAGGTAGTCAGTGGTGACAGGAAAGAGCCACCAGATTTCACAAGACATAGCTACTTCTGATTCTAGTCCTTCCACCTCTTGCCTATCACCTACAATCACATTTCACCTCAAGCCAATTAAATTACAGTCTCTTGCCAGAGATGGTGATATGGTGACGGGAGCATTGTATACTTCATCTTACCATTTGTAAAGAGGAGTTAACATACCAATCTAAAATAAGCCATAGGTTATGTGCCCCAAGGTCGCCTGGCAACTAAATGATAGATTCAAGATTTAAATTCAGATCTGTCTGCCCCGTACCCCAACCTCAAACTGCTTTATTTCCACTATATGAGGCTGGGGGGTGGGGGAACTGGTCAGGTAACAAAAGTGTATGTGTGTGGAGAGCAACAAAGAGAGGAAAGCAAAGTTTCATCTAAAAACATTTACACAGGGACACTTCACACACTAAATCATTCTTTCTCCAAGTCTCAGACTCCTGTTCTCCAAGTTGTAGAGACTTGAATGGAAGTACGGTTACAATTCCTGCAACTAACAAGTGGGACTCTGCTCTGAAAGTAAAACTGACCACTGAGGAAGTGCACTGAGTTTCCTAAAACAGTAAAATATTAACTGTCACAAAAGAATTAAATGGAACCTGAGTGATCTTTCTGGGATAATCCAAAAGAATAAAAAAATCACGTTGGATGAAGGAATTGGTAGGCAGAATAATTTTTGTGTCTAAGACTGAGATGGCTATTTGCTAACTCTATGACATCAAACAAGTTGTTTTACCTTTGTTAGAAAATGAAGTACTGCCATTTTTTAAACAGTTGTAATACAGATGAAATAAAAGAACATTATCCTCAAATTTTCTACCAAAGCACCACAATGGCAGAATAAAAGAACATTCTTTTTTTTTTTTGGCGGTACTGGGGTTTGAACCCAGGGCCTTGCGCTTGCATGCTCTGCAAGTGCTGGACCACTGAGCTGCACCCCCAGCCCATTTTTTAACTTTTTGAGACAGGGTCTCGCTAAGTTATGCAGACTGCCTCTGGTCTCAAACTTGAGATCCTCCTGCCTCCGCCTCCCAAGCCGCTGGGATTACAGGCATGCGCCACCACGCCGGGCCCCCAAGGAACATTCTTAAAACATGCAGAGATCTAAAAAGACCTGTGAAGTCTCCAACTTGATCATAAAAATTATATTTCATAGGAACTAAGAAGAGGATTACTTCAGGAATGGACTGAATCCGACTTGATGGCACCTAACAACAAGTAAGAAGAGGAAGAAGACAGGGGTGGGGACAAGAGAGGATAATGAGAGGGCTGTGTTTGATCAAAGTATGGTATATTCATGTGTGAAAATGTCACAATGAGCAGGGGGCGGTGAGGAGGGATGTGGTGCAAGCCTATAATACCAGCACTCAGGAGGCCAAGGCAAGAGGATCAACATCAGGGGCCAGCCTGGTCTACATGGTGAGTTCTAGGCCAGCCTGAGCTATACAGCAAGACTCTATTTCAAAAACACAAAAAACAAAAAGAAAAAGAAAAAATGTCATGAAGAAATCTATAATTTTGTACAATTAATATATGCTAATAAAAACCATCTTAGTTACACATGCTATGAATGTATGAATAAGAGAATGTATGTATGAATAAGAGAATAATCCTGGGGTAAAATCAGTGCTCAAGCCCAGCACAGTGGCTCATGCCTGTACTCCCAGCAGCTTGGGGGGTGGAGACAGGAGGATCGTAGATTTGAGGCCAGAGCCAACAAGCGTAACTTAGGGAAACCCTATCTCAAGATAAAAAATAAAAAATGGGCTGGGGGTACAGATTAGTAGTAGAGCACTTATAACGTATGTGCAAGACCCTGGGTTCAACCCCTAAGTCACACACACACACACACACACACACACACACCCCAGTGCTCAAGAAAGGCAGGTTCTGACTGTGTCTTGGGAAACCACAGTAAGCATTACCAAAGCACAGAGGTTTGTGAATGTGTTAGCAGCCAGAGACAGCAAAGCTGAGGGTCACTGCTTCTGAGTCTCACACTCTAAATACTATCTTCCCCTTTCTGTGGCCCACCTGCCCTGAGATGCTATTTGCTTCTGTATTCCAGTGACCATGGCTCTAGTGAAACATCAGGGCCAGTACCTGCCCCCTCCTTTGTGGCTACTCAGATGGGTACATTATGACCTGAGATGGAGGCACTTTCCCAGACATCCACAACTGAGGCCTCTCTCTATCAGCCTTTTGTCCCCTACTGGCTGGCTGGAGTCCACTGAGTAGTGGCATTACCTAGGATCTCACGTCTGCCTGAGTCATAGGAGGCTCTTGGATTCCAGCCATCTGTTTCATGGCTGAAGTAAGGTAAGAAAAGCCCCATGGAGTGAGGATCATCAACAGCAACCAAAAGAACTTCTGGCAGAGACTTACAATATAGACCACAGATCCCTAAAACATTTCCGCCCACCATTCTTCTGCAATGCAGACCAGACTTATTCAGGGGTGTGTTTATCTGCAATCTTTCCTTTCTGAACTATGTCCTTAACTGAATATGCCCAGTATTGTATATCTTAAATTGAGCATGCTTGAAAAACGTGCCTGCCCTGAACTATCTCCCCTTATGAATATGTATAGGCTTTCTCAATAAAATTCTAAAACCTTCTTTGGGGAGAACACCATTTTGGGATACATACCTAGGGCTCTCTGTTTGTAGGCAATGAATCTTTCTTCACTCTTTATATTGGTTGGGATTGTTTTGATTTTGCAGCCACTAAGATACAAACTGGGGCTGGGATTTAGCTCAGTTGGTAGAGCACTGCGCTGCAGTCTCTGAGGTCCCAAGTTCAATTCCCAGCACCGCAAAAATGGGAGAAGGACCTGGCAATCCACTCCCAAGGCAATCCCGAAACAGTCAGCCATTGAAAACCCTATGAGGGTCGCTATGAGTTGGATACTGACTCGACAGCACCTAACAACAACAACAAGATACAAACTCTTTGTGTTGGGTCACAAAAATACTTTGTAAACTGTTAATTACTAAATCCACATATATTATTACCATTTTCTGAAAGGAAGAGTTAAAGCAAATTTTTTAGGGAAAGAATTAGAGTGGATATTCTCTAAGGCTATTGATTACATTTCCAGTCTCACTGAAATATTTTTCTCTTCCTCTCTTCTGGTTTCCCATGCTGATGCCTACTCAGTGGGCCAAGCATTATACTTAAGCCAGTGACGATCTGTGAATAAAAGATAGTCCTTGCCCTCCTAAAGCATACATATTAAAGAGAAAATCCAATATTAAGTAGTTAATTACATTTCATATATGAATAAGATCAGGCAATATTCGTCTTCCTGTATCTGGACTCATTTTTATGGTTGACCATTACTTCATTGTGTATATATACCTCACTTTTGTTAGACATTCATCCACTGAAGGACATCTGAGCTGATTCTGTATCTTGGCTATTGTGAATAGTGCTGGAATGAACATGGGCATACAAACATCCCTTTAACATACTGATTTCATTTCCATTGGGTATATATACACCCAGATGTGAGACTGGTTGCTCACATCATAGTTCTATTTTTAATTTTGTGAGGAAGCTTCCATCCTACCTGAAGGTGCACTGTTAGTGGCTGTACTAATTTATGTTGCCACCACCAATGTGTCATGGCCATCTTCTCCCCATCCTTACCAATACTTGTTATCTTTTGTCTATTTTGTCTTGTTTTGCTATTGTTTTTTGAGACATGGTCTCACTATGTAGCCGAGGTTGGCCTGGAACTTGCTAAGTTGCTCAGGCGGGCCTTGAACTTGCAGTCCTCTTATTTCAGCCAATGGAGTGCGCCATCACACCTGGCCCTCTTTAGTCTTTTTGGTAATAGCTATTCCAACCAGAATGAGGTGATATCTCCTTGTGGTACTGATGTCCAATTCCCTGGTGATTAGTGATAATGAACATTTTTTCATATTCTTCTTGGCCACATGTATGCCAACTTTTTGCCTATATTTTAATTGGTTTGAGTTTTGTTGTTATTGTTGTGTTTTATTTTCTGTTTTTGTTGTTTGTTTGTTTTTTTTTTGGTGTGTGTGTGTGTGTGCCACTGAGGGTTTAACCCAGGGCCCCGTGCTTGTATGCTTTGCAAGTGCTGTACCACTAAGCTGCACCCTCAGCCCAGTTTTTTACTTTTTGAGACAGGGTCTTGCTAAATTATGCAGAATGTCTCTGGTCTCGTACTTGAGATCCTCCATCCTCTGCCTCCCAAGTCACTGG
>VMDO01005083.1:37510-62851 GCA_007922755.1 Pedetes capensis
TTTTTTTTTTTTTTTTTTTTTTTTTTTTTTTTTTTTTTTTTTTTTTTTTTTTTTTTTTTTTTTTTTTTTTTTTTTTTTTTTTTTTTTTTTTTTTTTTTTTTTTTTTTTTTTTTTTTTTTTTTTTTTGCTACAAATTGTTTGAGTCCCTTATATATTCTGGGTAATAACCTCTTATCAGATATGTTGTTGTTGTTGTTAGGTGCCGTCGAGTCGGTATCTGACTCATAGTGACCCTCATAGGGTTTTCAATGGTGACTGTTTCGGGATTGCCTTGGGAGTGGATTGCCAGGTCCTTCTCCCATTTTTGTGGTGCTGGGAATTGAACTCAAGACCTCAAAGACTGCAGCGCCATGCTCTACCAACTGAGCTAAATCCCAGCCCCATAGTTTGCCAATATTTTCTCCCATTTTGTAGGTTGTTTCTCCACACTGATGATTATTTTCTTTGCTACGCAGGCATTCAGTTGCACAGCAAAATGACTACAGTTAACAATAATGTACCATGTATGTGTATGTGCAAATATATATAATACATATAGACATATATTTTTTTACTCAGTAATAAAGTTTAATAAATGGTGAGGTACAGCTTAGTAAGACTTTTGCTATCTCTGTTATGCAACTGTTACATCACTTTTGCTTGCATATTCATCAATTTACATGTATATTTCCCACATATTGATATAGTTGCATCCTATTATACTGTACAGTTCAAAATAGCTAGATGAAAGGATTTTTAAATGTTCTCACTACAAAGAAATGATAAATGTTTGGAATGATGAGTATGCTAACTATCCTGTACATATATTGAAACACCATATTATACCTTGTTGTTAAGTGCCATGGAGTCAAGTCCAATTCATAGTGACCCTATGTACAACAGAATGAACCACTCCCCAACACTGTGCTATATCCAGCACTATGTCAGTGTTTCTCTGCTATTCATAGGGCTCTCTATGGCTGACTGTTTTGGGAGTGGGCTGTCAGGTCCTTCTCCCATTTTTGCGGTGCTAGAGACTGAACCCAGGGCCTCAGAGAATGTAGAGGAACATTCTACCAACTGTGTTAAACCCCATCCCTTTTGTACCCTGAAAATATGTACAATTACTGAATATTATGTCAACTAAAAGTAATTAAGAATTTTGCTTTTCCAGTCATAAATATCAGAGAAAAGGATGAATTTTGAAAAATATTTTTGTTGGTGGAGGTTACTGTTTTGTTTTTACAGTGCTGGGGATAGAACCCAGAGCTCTACTCATAGTAGATAAGCACTGAGTTACATTCCCAGGTCTTAAAATATTTTTATGTTAATCTTCATTGAATTATGATTGGCATTATGAGATATTTGGAGATCTATATTGGAAATTAAAACATTTAAAAGATTAAACTTGAAACTTTCTTTTAAAAAGTTAATTACAAATATAGTGAATGCCACCCTCATATTTGATCCTGTCTGATCTCAGAGCAGGGTCAGGCCTGGTTAGTCCTTGGGTAGGAGACCACCAGGGAATACTAGGTGCTACAGTCTTAGGAGAAGGACTGGAAACACACTCCTGAAACAATCAGCCATCAAAAACCTATGAATAGCAGAAAAGTACTGACAGTGCCGAGCATTGCACAGTGTTGGATAGTGTATCATTCTTTTGTACATAGGGCTGCTAAGGACCTGATTCGATGGCACCTAACAACATAAACAGGAAGTCCAAGTTATGCTATGCTGCCTGCATAAATGGAGAAAACAAATAGAAGTCCACAGACAACAGTAAGTAATTTTTTTGTTTCCTGTATCTCTATTATTCAGGTGAAAAGAACCAACTCCTGTCACTTAAGACATATTCACACACACAAGGAATTTCTTCCAAATCCAATAAAGTCAGTCAAGATGCTTCCAAACTTATTTATAATGATCAATATCAGGCCTTGCAGACCAGGTTACTATTCTATTTTTCAGGGTAAAACATTCTAAATAAGTAAACAAGTAATATAGTAAAACTGTTCCCAGAGATACTGAATTTGCATGTTTGTGTTAAAGTAGTTTGAAAAAAAACTTTTAATACTTAAGTATTTAAAGCAAAAGGTACTACAATCAACCTAGAGGCAGGAGGTTCTCCTCCTGGCACCCAGGCCAATTCACACTGTCCCTTGAATATCAGTTTCCCCTAACTGTAAAATGAAAAAGTAAAAACAAAACAATCTCTTAAGTCCCTTACTTTGTTCACGTACATTTGCCCAAAACAGTTTCAAATTTGAGTATTTTAAAGTCACAGAATATCATATATACCTCTATTTGTCATTTTAATCAGCCATTATTTACTATATATTCATATTACAACTGTATATTAATTTTACTTCTAAATGTGTTCACAAGAAGGATCTGCATTAATCTTGTCTTCAAAAATTTCAAAATCTCAAAGGAAATATCTTTAGTCTGAGAATCTCAAAATAATTCCTGTACTACCTTATTACAATGCTAAGTAATTATCTACTTTATATTCACTCACAGTAAGCTAAATAACAATATGTTCCCCAAATTTTGGAAAATTCCATTTGGAAGTCTAGCAAAGCTGGCTCTCTTCCCATTCTGGCATAATGCATCATGTGCTCAGCTCCCTCTCTGCCACTTCCTCTCAGCTGAGCCTCTCCCCAAGGAGTTCACACTCAGCAAAGCATGAAAGGGAGGTGGAAGAGGCGGCTCTGCAGCCACACAAGAGCCTGCTCAACACAAACATTCATACCAATATGCTTTCATGTTTCCTCTTTTGATTGAACAAATGTACTGGCAACCCCAGTTCAAACAGAAATATAAGCAAAACCTTTCAAAATATTTTCAAGGCATTACTAAGAGGGAAAATGTGGAAGATGGAATGACCTAATGTTCCAAGTTTCTTAGTGCAGCAGCTACAGATATGTTTATCAATTACCTCAGAGTTTCTCAAACAAGTCAGTCCTTTGTGTTTCTGTTTGTTTGCTTGCTTGTTTGTTTGTTCGAGGTTGCTATTTGAGAGGGGTGCTGGGGATCAAACCCAAGGCCTTGGGTTTACAAAGCATACACTCTACCACTGAGCTACATCTCTAGTCTTTTTTTTTTTTTTTAAGATATTAAAACCTCAAGTTTTAGAACTATTCAGGTTTTATTCTAGGAATCTTCAATTTATAAATGTTTTAGACACCTGGATAAGGAAGAATGAGGGTAAATAATCATCTGTCCTTGTCAAAGGGGAAGTGGCACTTCAGATTTCCTGTTCACCTCTTTTAACATGGAATAGACACTACACAAATTGAAAGATTTCAGAAGGAAATAGCATGAAAACTTAAGTAATGCTGAACTTCTGTTCCTTAGAAAGCTAGTCTTAAAAAAAAAAAAAAAAGTCACTTTCTGGCAGTATCTTCTCTGATTACAACTATGCCCCTACTTCCCAAATGTAGTGGTTATATTTTACTGGTACACATGAAGTGTGTACACATGAAGCCTTACTTCATCAATATTTTAGAAAATCAATAAGGTCGTTACAATGAGTATCATAACCTGCCCACTTAGAGAGGTCTTTCTTTCTTTTTTGGTACTAGGGTGGTGGGCCCACAGCCTCACACATGCCAGGCAAGTTCTCTACCACTGAGCTGCATACACAGCCCCTTTTTTATTTCTGAGACAGAGTCTTGCTAGGTTGTAAAGGCTACCTCTGGCCTCAAACTTGCAATCCTCCTGCCTCAGCCTCCAGAGTAGCTGGGCTTAGAGGTGTGCATCATGGCACTCAGTCAGATTTTTAAACTAAGGCTTAAGGAGATTCAGGTGGCTCAACTATAAGCCAACTATAAGTCCTTCTTTCATTGTATGGATGTACCACAATTTATCTATCCATTCTCTATTTGAGGTATATTTGAATTATTTACCCTTTGTGGCTATTATACATCATTTTGCTATCAACATTTACAAATATGTCAGTGTGGACATATGCTTTTATTTCTTTTTGTCTTGGGTAGACTCCTAACAGAACTCCTGCATCATGTGGTTGTTTTTTGTTTAACTTTTTAAGAAAATGACAAAACTGTTTTCCACAGTGGCTATACCATTTTACATTCCAAGTAGTAGTGTATGGCATTTTTTGAAGTGCCAACATCACAAGAAATGTGACAACTGGGAAGGGGCTACAGGTTATAAAGAAGTCTGGTGACAGAAAATATTTCATCCAGAGGAAAAGATTCTCACAACCACCGATGGGAATGTAACACAGTATACAGATTATAGCCTATGAGACAATTTACAGGTTATTCCCTTAAATTCCATCAAGAAAACATCTATTTAAATATACCCAATGTGGAGGGGTCAAGATGGCAGAGGAAGGTGGTCTGCAGCAAGCTGGTCTCTAGGCCTAGGGTGGGCCAGCCCCCTGGAAATTCAGTGTATCTGCTGGACCATGCAAGGAACTTTATCACACAGGAAGAACATTTTCCTGACCATACATGTTTCATCTCGAAACAAACTGCTGATCTCAGGACTTTGCAAGAATCTTCATATTGTCTTCTACAATGGGTAGTTCTGCTTCTTTTATCCAGCCACTTTCCCTATTGAAATATGGATATCTTTCTACACATTACCTCCATGATTTGGAATGGGAAAGGCTGCTTTTCTTTTGTTTCACCTCTCAGATTCAGCACAGAGATGCCCTGAGGATGCAGCTGTTCTGTTGACTTCTCCAAGAAGAAGAAAGCAACTGACAGGGCTCTTCAGATGCAGGTTGCTTAATTATGAAGAACTTATTTTGTAAGTGGAAGGATGGTGTTTCATTTCAAATAGGTGCTTAGGTCATGGTATTTGGGAATTCTTTCCCTTCTATTTCAAACAAGGTGACTAAATAAATAGCAAGCATGGATTACTTCACAAATAAATAAATAAATAAATCCCAATGTGAGATAAACTCATATTTTAGAAATCTAACATGTAAAGAAAAAGAGTTCTTAAAAAGGCAGCAATAAGCCAGGCTTGGTAGTGCATACCTATAATCCCAGTGACTCAAGAGGCTGAAGCAGGAGAATCTCAAGTTGGAGGCAAAAGGCAACCTGTGTAACTTAGTGAGACTCTGTCTCAAGATACAAAATTAAAAATGGGGTTGAGGATATGTCTCAGTGGTAGAGTACTTGCAAAAGTATATGTGAGGCCCTGGGTTTAACACCCCCCCCCAATACTGGGGGGAAAAAAAGCAATAAAAATACAAGAAACCACAAAAGCAGCTCACAGGAGCTTTATCTACAAGTCAGGCCCTATGCTAAGCTTTGTAAAATTCATATAGAGCCACTGTAATGATCATTCGCTTTACCTTACAGGTAAAGAAATCAGAGGCAAAGAGGAGTTAAGAATGTGGCCTTAACATTATTATATAGCTTGTAAAAGGTGAAATCAGATCTCTCTGACTCCAGATAGTGCTTGTTACTGTTATGCTAATTAATTGCTGCATCTTCAGGTTTCACATGCCTTCCCAGCTGGCTTGGAAGATACCTCCCTGGAAGGGAATTATACTATCCCATAAAGCATACTACTCTGTTTCTAACTTTGTATTTACCAAGCAACTTTTTTATATTTGTCTGTTTTCTCCAGCCTATTTTCTACTAAGAAAAAGAGTATATGACAAGTCAAAAGGAATAAAATGGATACTCATGGCAGCAATATTTCTTAGGGGAATATGATATCAGGTATTCTGGTTTTGAATATTAATTTGACCATAAATTTGGTTCACATGGACCAATTTTATGAAGGCTCCAATATCCCTTTCTGAGGATTAACATAATGAACAAAAAAATCACCAAGTCAAGCATCAGTCCTATAAAAGACCCCAATTGCTAAAACAACTCTACATCCATAGTGCAATAAAACAAAACCACAAGGTAGTATTGTTGTTGTTGTTAGGTGCCATCAAGTCATGTCCGACTCATAGCAACCCTCAAAGGGTGTTCAAGGAATGATTGTTTTGGGTTTGCCTCAGGAGTGGATTGCCATGTCCTTCTCCAACTTTTGTGGTGCTGGGAATCAAACCCGGGACCTCAGAGACTACAGAGCAGTGTTCTACCAACTGAGTTAAATCCCAGCCCTAATGTAGTATTAGTGTTGGAAAAATCTGGCTGATATATCTACTACTACATATGTAGCTAGAAGCACTCTCAGCAGCCTTCTTCCTTTTCCAGCAGGAAAAATTAGATAGGTATTATGCAGATTTCTCAGGCTTGTTGTTTGGTTTGGTTTGCTATAAAGGTGAAGGGGATTGAAAGGCAATGGCCAGAATTAGTAGAAAGTTAAGAAAAAAATATATATACATGTATATATTACTTGTTAGTGGAAGAGTGCATCATTTCAGAACTTTATTTTGGAAATCCTGGACAAGTAGTGGGGTTTCTCTGACAGATTAGAGTTCCTCCCCCTACATACCATTTTACATTCTACAATATTTGATGACCCAATATTTTTGGAAAAGAATACAATATAGCTGCAGCTCTTAGGTTCCAACCCAAAAGAAGGCCTTCTAATTCTTACTAGGTTCAGATTTAAACAGGAAAAATCAGTAGATTCTGGCTTTACAGAAATCTTGCCAGTATTTCACACCCTACCTGTCCATAGTTTCACTAATTCTTACTTGCTTTCAACAGCTGGTATGCTATCTTCTTTTTCTAAGTTTTATTTTCTATCTACTAGATGCCATCAGCAGTGGTGATATCAGTAGTCAATATAACTGAAAGGCATGTACTAAGAATACCAAAAAAATGGGAAATTGGCCCATTTAAAGCTGGAAAGTAGTAGTAATGACAAGTGAGAATGCTCACCGTGGCATCTCAAGAGAGCTGAAAATATGTTTATCTTCAGGAGGCATTCAGGTTTGGGTGAGTCAAGGAAGTAAAAGAAGGATGGAAGTTCTTATGAGGACACAGTGAATGGTAGCTTTGTACAGAGAGTTAGGAAACATGGATTTTACACAGTAAAAAACAATAAGAAAAGAGGGACCATAATTGACTCAATTTTCTTTTAATAAAAATTTAAACACTGCCTCAATGCTCCTTAATCTTCTTTTGTTTGCTTTTGTTTGTTTGCTTGTTTATTTTTTCCCTGAGAGAGGGACTCACCATGTAGCCCAGGCTGGCCTCAAATTCACTAACCTCCTGCCTCAGTCTCCTGAGGGGTGGGATTATAGGTATGAGGCACCACACCCCACTTCTCCTTAATTTTCTTAGAGTCCCTTATTTCCTGAAAATATAATTCAATTTCAATCTAGTCCCTTCCAGCAATCACAAGTTCTGAATTAATAAAGTTTTAGTGACCTATAACTTTATGTCATTTATTCCCACATGAAGATTAAGGGAAAGGAGGGAGGACAGATCAGTCACAGGACAGCAACTCTTGGGCCAATAAATGGAACAAAGAAAAAAGGAAGACAAAAAACATGCAAGTATGGCCATACATGGTGACACATGCCTGTAACCCAGCACTCAGAGGTGGAAGCAAGAGCATCATAAATTGGAGCCCAGCCTGGGCTACACAGGGAGTTCTATGTCAACCAGGAGTAAATACTGAGCCAACCTGGACTACATACGAAGACCCTGTCTCAAAACAAACAATAACAACAAAAAGTATGTTTGTGCATATGCTATATACATGTCACTAGAGGAGCTAGGCTAACCTATACAAAAAAGAAGAAAAGCTTTGTCACGGCAAATTTGTCAAATTGTGCACATGCCACAAGTACCTACCATGGAGGATCACGATCATCTCAAGTTGAGGCCAATTTTGAAAAAGAATTCATGGTAAGCAATGCAAATGTCAAGCTCTGGTTGTTTTAATGGTTTAAGGAGCCAACTAGGTTCTTCAACCTTAGGGGCACCCATGGAACCACTTAAAGACTGAGATACTCTCCTATCTACCATCGTGTTCCAACTATGTGTAGCTCATCAACATTTGATACAAATATCAGGAAAATAAGCCTGAGTACTTACAAAAAATATCATATCAGAATATATACATGCTGTAAGCAGTCATTATGATTACCTAATCAATCCCCTCCACCCAGATATGAGGAAATTAAGGCTATAAGGGGGATTTAAGCAGCATGTACAAAGGGAAAATCTCTTAAATGAAACCTCTTACTTAAAAGCAGAGAATTACAGAAAATCAAGCTAGGCATGCTGGCACATGCTCATAAGCCCAGTGTCTTGGGAAGTGAAACCATAAAAATCATAGGTTCAAGGCCCGGGGCAGCCTGCATGACTTAGTGAGACCTTGTCTCAAGATAAAAAAAATAAAAACCAGGCTGGGAGTGCAGCTCAGTGATAGAACACCTACACGTAGGCACAAAGCGCAGGGTTCAATCTCCAAGTATCACACACAACACACACACACACACACACCCCAAAAAAAAAAAAAAAAAAAAAAAAAAAAAAAAAAAAAAAAAAAAAAAAAAAAAAAAAAAAAAAAAGAAAAGAAAATCAAATGAAAGATAATCAAAACCTTATAAAAAGAAAATTGTCTTTTAGCTTCATTTTTTTACACAAAAAGTTACAAACTGTATTCTCTCCGCTTGCAGAGAAAGACTCACATCATGTTAAATTAGGTCATTTCTCATATGCACATTAATTGATTCAGGCAGACAACACTACTATACTGGTCTTTTATATTCAACTCTAAGCCCAATCATCTAACTGAAGTCTTTTCACAATTAATTATTGCTGAAGCTCAGCAAGTTAAGCATATTTATTAACTCTCACTGCACTAGAAAAAAATTAAAGGTAGCATAATTTAAATGTAAAATGACTTTTCTTTTAGAAATTAGAAAATGAGAGGTGTACACTCTGGAATTTTTATTGTCCCCAAGACCTTCCAAAGAAGGGGATAGTAGCTAAATAGAAAAAAAAAATGCACAGTATAGATTAGGATGTGTATCATCAAGCACAGCCAGGAGTTCTCAGCAGTGCTTGTTGGTAAGTAGGCTTCATGTCAGAACCATGGAAATGTGGAATATGTATTTTGAAGGTAACCTTAAATCTGTCTTAAGGTGTGCCAATGGCATTTCAACATCCTTATTCAATCAAGAGAAAAATAATATCGTACACAGCCCTAGATTAATCAGTATGACTCTGGATGCATAGCGAGAGTCAGCTTGTATATCTGGGAGAATGAGAAGGGACAAACTGTTATCATTCACTTGACAGAGGAGAAAATTGCAATTCTGAGAGATTCAATAGCTTTTATAAGGCCCTTCTAACAACGAACAATTTCTATTTACAAACAATTCTTCTGCAAAGTTATTTGGTCTATAGATACTAGGAATGAGAGTTAGTGCCAAGCCCGATAATTCTTCCAGTGTTAATTAATGCAACGACTTTCTGGTTAATAAGTTCTTGTTGTTCTAGGACTTAATCCAGCAAATATATTGACAAAACCATGTCTAACCTACAGAACCGCTGACATCTAACATGCAAATTTCACTAATGGAAGATCCTCAGCTGTCCATCTTGAAATACCTATTGGCTATTTACCACAATGAGAAAATTCTGAGTTATGTAGAAATTAGCTAGTTTATTCATTCACATTCTATACTCCCTTCTCTCCCTTCACCTCCTTCCTTCATTATGCCACTCTAATGGTTTAGAGCAAGAATTGCTAAACATTTTCTTAAAGAGCCAGAAAGTATAGTTTAGGTTTATGGGCTCTGCCTTCGTAGCACAAAAGCAGCCACAGACAACCCATAAATGAATGGGTGTGGCTATGTTCTAATGAAATTTTCTTTACAAAAATAAGCTTTAGACCAGATTTGGCTTACAAGGCTGTAATTTGCCGATGGTAGTATGGAGCAGCAACTTTTAAATGTTATCTTACATCAGAATCGCGTATAAGACTTATTATTACACAAACTTATGGGCCCCATCCTTCAAGTTTCTTATTTAGTACGCCTGCAGAAGGGCCTGAGATCGCATTTTTAGTAAGTTCCCAAATGATACTTGATGCTTCTGGTTCAGGGACCACACCAGGAATCACCAGTATAGAATAATGGTCTATACTACATTCAGTGAAAGCTTGAACTGTAACAAAAAATTAAGAGAAGTGGAAACTAGATGTTGCAAACTTGACTGCTAATCTTATAGAATATTTCATATGAAGACTTACTGTTAAGTGCCATAATATTATCTGTTCCTGGATGATGGAAATTTATTCCCATGCGTCCTAAAAAATAAAATAATTTTATTTTAAGCACAAAGCAAACAATGCTCAATGTCATTATTTCAAATACATTTTAAAATATAAATATTACAAAAATAGAACAGATTAATATATAACAAAGCCATTAAAGGCCAAAGCATTTACAACAATTTTTAAATCAAGTCATAAAACATACACATGAAAAGTCTTAAAACAAGCCAAAGTCTCAACATAAATAAAACATAACAAAGCAAAAAAGAAGCTTTCCTTATAAATAGCCTGAAATCCACACATCTCTCACTTTTGATTTAAACATGCCAATTTTCCTGGAGTAAGCATTTTACTTAAGCAATCACTCATACTGCCCTTCAAATTTAAGCAGCAAAAAATGAACTCAAAGTAGTAAATAAACTTGAAGCTTAGAGAGAATAAAAAGACATAGGTTTCATATGGTCCAAAAATGCAACATAATTATCAGAATGACAAACTGAAAAAAGACAGTAAAATTTACGTAACACACCTAGTCAGGGAAAATGGCCTAAAAGTCTAGAGTTCTTATGCTGCCTCTACAACTAATTAGTTTTATGACCTTGGGCATAATGCTAATATCCAGGCTTTTATCCTTATAACAACAATTCTTGTAAGACAGGGAAAGGGGGCCCATCTGTCCTTGGGGTGATGGCTATGCAGTATTGTTAATATACTGTTAAAATCAATATTAGTGTTAATGATGGGGTAGGGTTTTGTTGTTGTTGTTTTGTTTTGTTTTTCATTCTTACTGTAAGTGCTCTTTCTGCTGCTTATTTTCCTGCAAGGAATCACAGGTGCTGGGAGATGGGGCAATCTGACTTCCTAAGTGGCAGCTGTTACTCTCCCTTGGTGCCTTGGCTTTTTCAAGTACAGAACTCTCAGTCAAGCAGCCTTTATATCAGTACCCTTATACCAGCACCAATGGTTTTGGACACTTCATAGATGCCTTAAGGAAGCCACATGACCATTACTACTGCAGCATTAATTCTACCTCCTGAAGGTACAGCTCCAGCCAAGACTATTTCAAACAGTTGTGCACTGGACTTTTTGCTGTCACAAGCCTCCGTATACTCTAGATGACGCTGCAAGCAACCTAGAGTAGAGGGGGAGCACCTCCCCTGGTGGCCCAAGAGAGGGACTGCTGTGATTGGTGCAAACAAACTTCCATTTCTATGACTGGTGCAAATTCTCCTCCAACAGCTGTAACAGAAGGCTGTTCAGCTCACTTGAGCAGAGCTGGTCAGGAGAAACTCTCTTGTGTTGTTCCCTGGTGCTACAACACTAGGCCCAATAAAAGGCTTCTCTTGAATGGTCTTTGTCTACTTTTACTAGTGTGGGCTGAGCTGGTGACATGAAGAAGAAAGCAGCAGAGACTGCAGAATGGCAGAGACAGTGAGCAGCCAGAATGCTGAGCTACAGAAGCAGCAAAGCAGCTGACTGAGAGCTGGAGAAGAGGCAAGGCTACAAAACCAGCGACTGTGACGGCATCAGGAGCAGCTGACGGGCTGTGATTGCTGCCTCCTGAACAATGGCAACAGTGACAGTAACCATAGCAATAAGAGGCAGCTGAACCGTTTAAGAAAGCAACAAGGGCAAGAAAAGAGGGATGGTGGAAGAGAGAGAGAAAAGGCTATAAAGAGCCATATAAGAGAAAATGTAGGCCTTGGTTCCTGGAAGAATGCTAGAGAGCTGCAAAGTCTTTAGGACCAGGGGTCTCAAATACCCTAGGCCCGGGAACTGTAACACTGGCCGCTGTCTAGGACTCAGGAATCCTGATACCCAGACTTGCCCAGAAGCTGCAACAACCAGCTCCTGCCTAGGACTGAGGAATCCCAATATCTAGCCCCATTTGGAAGCTGCAATGCCAGCTGTTGTTGAGGACTGAGGAATCTCAGTTTTCTTGGCCTAAGAGCTGTGTGGGCTTCGAAGTCCCTACCTCCTGGGCCTACACAGGAGCTGCAATACTTAAAGGGCTGAAAATCTTGACTTCTTTGGCTTACATAAAAGCTATAACACTAGAAGGTGCCACTTGCTGATGCTGCTCCTGCTGCTGCTCCTGCTGGTCTGCTGTGGCTGTTTGCTGCTATCAAATGTTGAGGGACACCACTGCTGCCTAAGACCAGCGTTAAAGGGCTTCTCCTTGCCTACCCATGGATTTCTATCCAGGTAGAGCAAAAGGATCCCTGCCAGCTGATTGGTGACAGGAACTGTAAACTTCTGCCCACATTGGCCAGCTTCCTGCTTTATATGCCTCTGAGCTAAGAATCATTTTTACACTTTTAAAGGGTCGCATAACCAAACAAAAATAAAGAGTAATATGCAACAGTGGGCATGTGACCTGTAAAGCCTAAAATATTTACTCTGTAGCCTTTCAAAAAGTTTAACAAACCCTGGTCTATAAGATAAGTTGGGATCAGATATTTCAACCAGTATCCCCCAGGGATAAAGTGAAAGATGCGGCTGGGCACACTGGCACATGCCTGTAATCCCAGTGACTTGGGAAGCAAAGGCAAGAGGATTACAAATTCAAGACCAGAGGCAGTCTGCTTAATTTAGTGAAACCCTGTCTCAAAAACTAAAAAAAAAATAAAATGTGCTGGGGTTGCATCTCAATAATACAGCACTTGCAAAGCATGCAAATGTGAAGCCCTAGGTTCAATCCCCAGTAACACAAAAATAAAAAATAAAAAAAGGCGACAGATGCAGGCATTTGATGTTTTCTCACTAATTATTGGAGACAAGGAGGTGAATGTATCAAAAGAAAAATTAAACAGAGTTTTGTATGAAGAAAATGTACATAGTAAGATTTCTTAACCAATTCCTTCAACAAAATAGTTATTGAAACAATAACTAGTATGTAAAGCTAATACCTATGAACTTGGTTCTGTAAGGATTCCATGTCCACTTATGTCAAGGTTATCATGAAACTCTCAGAAAAATGTTAATTTTATTTTACAACTACTAGTTAACTAAATAAATAAATGTCAGCTGCATTTTGGGGGAAAAATTATACAGAGAAAGTTGGAGACACAGTAAAAGTGACTGACTTTCACAACAAATAAGGTTTTACATATAATTTCAAGGGCCAGTCTTCATTTGGTGTTAAGCTCTGTTACCAGGGACTAGAGGCAAACAGCATCATCAAGCCCTCTGGCCCCAAAGAAAAGCATCATAGTGGAAAGAACAGAGCAATTACCTTAGATAAAAAGTGAATTATGAATTCCTACACAAATCACACCTTTGCTACACAAAGCAATCCTAGTTTCTTAAAGACCTGCATGTCATGATAATTTATGAAAGGTCATTTCATATTAAGAGTTAGTGAAGGTGCTGAGGGTACAGATCAGTGGTAGAGCTCTTGCTTAGCACACCTGAGAACTTGGGTTTGATCCAGAGCACAGCAAGAGAAAGAGAGAGAGGAAGAGGGAAAGGGAGAGGGAGAGGGAGGGGGAGAGGGAGGGGGAGAGGGAGGGGGAGAGAGAGAGAGAAAGAAAGAGACCCCTCACAAATACTAAAATACATATCACTATATTGGGGTGTATGTGAGTGTGTGTTTAAGAACTGGAAAATCATCAACAATTGATGGATACTGATGAAACTCTTCTAATTTTGACATTAAGCATTATAGGGATTTCAGTAAATTTTTTTTGTTTTTATATTTTAAATCTTATTAGGATAAAGACATCATATCTGTCTCTAGTTTTGTGCCTGCAGCTGTACCACTGTGGCATCCGATCCTGTCAGATCTCCGAAGCTAAGCAGGGTGGGGCCTGGTTAGTACTTGGATGGGAGACCACATGGGAACACCAGATACTGTAGGCTTGGGAGAGGGACCTGCAACCCACTCTCCCAAAACAATCAGCCATTGAAAACCCTATGAATAGCAGAGAAGCACTGATGATAGTAGTCTGCCTATTGTACATAGGGTTGCTATGAGTCAGATACAGACTCAATGGCACCTAACAACAACATAATCTACCGCTGCTATATAAAATAATTTTTGTATGTTTCTAGAAACACCTATCTTCCCAAACTTAAAAGGTTGCCTCCCTCCTTTGTCCTTAAGAATTTGAACATGGCTGGGCTCAGTGGCGCAGCCTGTAATCCCAACAGCTCAGGAGGTGGAGGCAGGAGGATCACAAGTCCAAGACTAGAGGCACTCTGCGTAATTTAGCGAGACTCTGTCTCCAAAAGTAAAAAAAAAAAATGGGCTGGAGGGGGCAGCTCAGTGTTACACCACTTGCAAAGCATGCAAGGGAGAGGCCCTGTGCCCAACCACCAGTACCGCAAAAAAAAAAAAAAAAAAAAAAAAAAAAGAACTTGAACATAGCTATGTGGATCCTTTTTAATCCCTTTCGTGAGGTGTTAGGACCTGTCAGTTAGAAGCTGGGTGCTGTTGCACACACCTATAATCCCAGTGCCTCTGGAGGCTGAGGTAGGAAGATTGAAAGTTGGAAGGCATAAGCAGTCTGTGCAACCTAGCAAGAGCCTGTTTCAAAATTTAAAAAATTAAAAAGGAGCTGGGTGTGCAGCTCAGCTATAATGTACTTGACTAGCTTGTGCAAGGTCCTGGCTTGAATGCCTAAAACCACACACACACACACACACAAAGAACTTTTCAGCTGGGAAAGACAAAGGCGAAACTGAAAGGAAGGTAGGTTGTTTCATTATTATCTTATACTGGTTATTTCCAATTTGATCTTTCTTGAGGAGTGGAATAAAAGCCTTGGGCAATGGTGTACAAATGCAAAAGCAAAGCACTTTTTACCTTTCCTGGTATTCCCCCTAATTCTGTATTGTCTTCAATGGATCTTCAGGTAAAAGTTAATACAAGATTTTATAATAAACTCTAGGTTAATGCCAATAGAACCAGTGGTGTATATATAATCTAACTTTTCCCTCCAACTAAATGCAGTTTTGGGGGGAGTAAAATCACTTAAGCCTTCTTTAAACTAGTTTCTTTCTCCCTTTGAAAATTAATGTTTAAATTATAAAATGCAAACTATTTTCATTGCGTAAAAATTAGACAATATGGAAAAATGAAGAAAGTAAGATCACCAAAGACAAGCACAGTTAGCCTTCTGATTTTTACTTCTCCAGTTTAGGGAATACGTATGTATGTAGGTAGGTAGGTATGTTATAAAGGTTTCCTTTCTAAGACTGGATTTTATAATTGTTTTTCTTAATGTGCATATTCAGTTTCACATATATTAAGGGATTTTAGAGGAAAGAGAAAACATGTAACAGCAATAGAAAATCTGATTCCTAATTCAGATCAGGCCATTTCTGTTTTTCTTCCTTTTGTCCAACAAATACTGTTGTTTAATCAGCTGTGAAAATAGAATCAAGTGTGTGACATCTGGTGAGTTTTGTTAATGCAGTCTGGTGCTGCCAGTGTGACATTTTGTCACCTGTCTATGGTCTGCTATTTTTAAATTGTTCTTTTCAGCTAGCTATCTTTTAAGTATAGTGTAAAATATAAGGTTTCAAAAACTGGAAGGCATACTTGGTTTTACTGAGTTAAATGCTGTGGAATTAGATGCTGTGGAAACCTGAGACTATAACTCAGTTTGTCCACTGCACAGGACTTGAGAGATAGGGGTTAGAGAGAATAGAGAGAGAATAGGGGGGTTACAAATGGTTATTTAGACTGTAAAAATCAGTTTTGTAACTCAATTTACATTTATATTTTTAAATCTAGTTATAAAAACTACATATTGCAATTCAAAGTTTTAGAATTCAAGTAAACCAATATTTTTGTGTCCAAATTTAAGAATTTTTATTCACTCATAGTTAATTATAAAAGTCATTTCTTCATTTTTGCAATACATTATAAGACAGGGAATAACTACTGTACCTTCCTTTAATCACCTCTTTTGTTTTAAGAAGTCAAGTACTTCAGTGAGCTCTATATAACAGTATGTTAGTGATGTGTTCCAGAATGGGTTATAAGGTAAAATGCATTTTCTACTGGATTTTATTTCCCACCAATTTTCTCTGTAGGGTTGGAGGTAAATTCCTTTAGAAAAAGTATCCATAAGATGTAATAATATGAGAAAAATACAGTAAAATTCTTCCCCCCCCCCCCCCCGTACTGGAGGTTGAACCCAGGGCCTCACGCTTGCATGCTTTTACAAGTGCTGGACCACGCCCAGCCCATTTTTTAACTTTTTGAGACAGGGTCTCGCTAAATTACACACACTGCCTCTGGGCTCAAACTTGCAATCCTCCTGCCTCTGCCTCCCAAATCACTGGGATTACAGGCTTGCACCACTCCACCCGGCTCAAGAAAAATACAGTAAAATTCTTTTAAATCTCTTAAATAATAACATTTTGGTATAATAATATTTTAAATATGCTCCAAATAACCAAAAAGGAAAGCAGCGACCTTGGACTTGAAGTCAATTCCAGGTTTCCTACATACCAATAATAGATAATTTTTGACAAGTTATTTTTTTCTCTTGGGGGGATCTTAGCTGAGCTGTTCTCAAACTTCTGGGTTCAAGTGATCCTCCCATTAAAGCCTCCCCCAGGAGCTGGAACTACAGGCATGTGCTGTACCCAGCTCCTGTAAACTACTAAATCCCTTGTGCCTCTGTTTCCTCACTTAAGGCTATATTTCAGAAAAATTAAATCAGAATTTATGAAGGTGGTATCAGGCATAATCTTTTTCTTTCATAACTATCAGGTTATTGAAATGCTGTATTTAAACCTAGCCAAGTGATGCACACTATAGTCCCAGCTACTGGAGAAGCTGAGGCAGCAGAATTTAAGGTAAGCCTGGGCAAAAAAGTGAAACACATTTCAAAAAAAAAAAAGAGAGAGAAAGAGATTGAAAAATAATCACTTCTTGGTGACTCGGAACCTGTCCTCTAACAGTTTGTAGCTTTTTTTTCCCTACTGGGAACCAAGTTGAGAGAATCAAATGTGCTAGGTTAACTCTCTACCACTGAGCTATGTCCCCAGCCAGTAGAATCTGCTAAGTTTTATACAAGACAAACTGATACGGGCTGAAGAAAGGTAACATGAAAATGAAACTTAGCAATGATTCAAACTATACAAATAAAAAAACAATATATTTTTATGGAATATCAAGTACATAAAATGTAAGGAAAATACATTTTTCTAAACCAAGAAGGGGCTGGGATTTAGCTCAGTTGGTAGAGCGCTGTGCCGCAGTCTCTGAGGTCCTGAGTTCAATTCCCAGCACCACAAAAATGGGAGAAGGACCTGGCAATCCACTCCCAAGGCAATCCCGAAACAGCCATCGAAAACCCTATGAGGGTCACTATGAGTCAGATACCGACTCAACGGCACCTAACAACAACAACAACAAACCAAGAGGACCCAAAAATTCCAAAAAGGGTCCAATTTAGCCTCTGTAATACTAAATTTGCCTGCAGCCATACCACCCTGGCATTCAATCCCATCAAATCTCAGAAGCTAAGGTCGGGCCTGTTAAGTACTTGGATGGGAGACCACCTGGGAACATAAGTTGCTGTAGGTATGGGAGAAGCACCTAGAAGCCCACTCCCCCCCCCCCCAAAAAAATCAGCCATTGCAAACCCTATAAATAGCAGAAAAGCACTGATTTAGTGCCCAGCATGGCACTATTGTATTGAGGAGTGTTTCATCTGCTGTACGTAGGGTCTCTTGGGTTGGATCTTACTTGATGGTACCTAACAACAATACCAAATTTAAATTGTGATGAATAGAGAAAAATGTTTCTATAAAAACAAAGGGTTGGCACTCAGTCCTTCCAAGTTTCTGTCAATTTAAATGTGTTAAAGCACTGTTACCAGAAGATGAGCTATTTTTTCCTCAGACTCTTTCAGTATACCTTTGCAAAGCAAGCCCTTCGATATCAGTTCTCAACTGACACCTGCTCTTTTCATTTTTGAAATTTCAGTTCCATGAATAATGAAGGAAGACAAAATTCAAAAATACAAAAACACTTCGTTGGGCACTACCTGCAGTCAGCCAGACGTATTCTTTAATAGTAAGAGGAAGACTGAAGGGAGTGGAGGAAAAATGACCCCTATTTTTTGCCTAGATGCCTATTATATTGTGCTTCTCCAGCCAGAGCATGAGATCTTGCCTCCCAATAATTACCTACTATGCCCAGTGTACCATAGTTGGTATTTCTTTATTTTTTCTAGAATAGGGAAAATATGATCAATCAAATCTAATGACTATGGATTTTCAAGTCAAAGGACAGCCTTACAGAAGGAGGATATAGGGACAAATCTTTTTCCCTCTTATCCTGCCTCTTCCAATACCAGAAATTCTTTTAATCTTCTGTTAGGAGGACAGTTGGATTTCCCTTCATTTTCACTATAAATGAGAGCAGACATCAATTCTTCCCACCTAGGCATCACTCCTTGAGCTAGGATTTAGCTCAGATGGAGTTGGACACAATTCGATGGCACCTAACAACAACAAGGCATCACTCCTTACCTAAGTAGTACCCAAAGATTTCTGTACTTAGAAAAAGAATAAGCAGTTTTCATAAAATCATCCTCCTCCTTACAACCCTCCTTTCTCATGTCTTGGAGGCACTCTCTCAGACAAAAAGACAGTACACATAAGGTAAGGTATGAGACAATAAGAACTTACTCTGCTACTCTTATTACAGCCAAGAATTGTAGTTTCAGATTATTAAAGGGCCAAAAAACTTAGTTCAATTTTTATTTAAGTAAATGGTTTGTACCTGATCAGTGCTGCAGAAGGTATTCTGTGTGTGTATGAGTGATGCACATACACAAATCCAGGACCTCATGCATGGTAGTCACATGCTCTACCATGGAGCTATAATGCCTAACCTGCAGAAGGCATTCTTTGGTGTGCTGTGAAGACATCTTAATTCAACTTTTCTTCTGTATTATTTTTATCATGAAGGAGAAGGTTGTTGTTGTTGTTGTTAGGTGCCGTCGAGTCGGTATCCGACTCATAGCGACCCTCATAGGGTTTTCAATGGCAGATTGCTTCAGGATTGCCTTGGGAGTGGATTGCCAGGTCCTTCTCCCATTTTTGCGGTGCTGGGAGTTGAACTCGGGACCTCAGAGACTGCAGTGCAGCGCTCTACCCGCTGAGCTAAATCCCAGCCCAAGGAGAAGGTAGGCAACATTTAAAATTTTCTAGATTTCCTCAAAGCTGACCCACTATAAGGGTAAACATAACTATAAAACTATTAAGACTTATTTGCTTTACTAAAATAGAAGTCTTTTTATCACCTGAACTCCCTATCTTGTCATCTCGCCCAATATCCCTTTTTTCCCTTTGAATCAAAATAATAGTTGAATAAAAAGACTTTTTTGCTGAATACCTACATGTCTTAGATGAACTATCTCTATGAACATAGTTTCATCATGTTCACCTTAAGTACATCTTGAAGTATTTTATTCTCCATCAATTCAAGATCCTATTATATTTTCTTTACATTATTCAGATATACCATTTCTCTCTCCTTTAGGTGGTTTTTGAAAATGGTAGAATATTTATCTTTTAATAATCACCACTTATCTATGGAAATAACACAGGTTGTTAATGAGTCTTCCTCCAATCAAGATGCTATGGTCTTCTTCATAAAGTCTTGCTTCTCAGATTATTTGCTCGGTATAAAAACTGAAGAGGTATGGTGAAAGAATATAGTCCCGACACACATCTTTCAACTTTAAACTAGGCAGTGTTTCCTTGTTCTGTCTGAACAACTGCCTCCTCCTCCATGTACAGATTCCTCATGAGTACTACTAAGTGTTCTGATATTCTTCAAAATGTTATCCATAATTTATTGTGATCCACACACTCAAATGCCTTTGCATAGTCAATAAAACATAGACAGACATCTTTTTGGTATTCTCTACTTTCAGCTAATATCCACCTGACACAAGCAATCATATCCCTGGTTCCCCATCCTCTTGTGAATCCGGCTTGATTTTCTGGCAGTTCCCTGTGTCTATACTGTGGCGGTAGCTTTTAAATGATCTTTACCAAAATTTTACTTGTATGTGATATTAATGATATCATTTGATAATTTACATGTTTTGTTGGATTCCCTTTCCTGGGAACAGGTACAAATACGATGTCTTCCAGTCAGTTGTCCAGATAGTTGTTTTCCAAATCTCTTGGTATAAACAAGTTAGCACCTCCAGTTCTGCATCTGTTTGCTGAAACATTTCTATTGGTATTCCATCAATTCCTAGAGCCCTGTGTTTCATCCATTCCTTCAAGGAAGCTTCAACATCATAATTCTGTACTATTGGTTTGTGAACATATGTAACCTCTTGAAATACTTGGTCATCCACTAATTCTTTTTGGTATAATGACTCTGTGTATTTCTTCCATCTTCTTTTGATGTTTCCTGCATTGTTTAATATTTTCCCTATAGAATTATTCGCAACTGCCACACAGGCTTGAGTTTTTTCTCCAATTCCTTGAGCTTGAGAAAAATAGAGTATGTTCTTTCCCTTTTGGTTTTATATCTCCATCTCTTTGCACATATCATAACAATATTTGATTATGTCTTCTCAAGCTGCCTTTTGAAATCTGTTTAGTTCTTCAATTTCCTCACGTCTTCCTTTTACTTTAGGTGCTTGACATTCAAGGGCAAGTTTCACAGTCACTTTTGACAGGTAACTTGTAAAAGGTAAATTTAATCACGTTTTACTTTCCTCATGAATTATGTCTTTGATGTCATGCCACAACTTGTCTAGCCTTCGATCATTAGTGTCTAACACATCAAACCTGTTCTTGAGGTGGTCTCTGAACTCAGGTGGGATATAATCAAATCATACCTTGGCTCTCATACACTTGTTCTAATTTTCTCCAATTTCAGTTTGAACCTGTATATGAGCAGTTGATGGTCTGATCCACAATGAGCACCTGGTCTTGTTTTGACTTTTGATATTGAGCTTTTCCATTATGTTTCCACAAAGGTAGTCAATCTGGTTCCTGCACGTTCCATCTGGTGACTTCCTTATGTATAGTCGCTGATTATGTTGGTGAAAAAATACAGTTGCAATGAGAAGGTCACTCGTCTGACAAATTCTATCATCTGATCTCCAGCACTGTTTCTGTCACCAAGGCCATAGTTTCCCACTACTGAGTCTTCTTTGTTTCTAACTTTTGAATTCCAGTCACCAGTGATTATTAGTACCTACTAACTGCATGTTTGATCTATTTCAGATTGCAGAAGCTGGTAAAAATCTCCCCTATCTTCATTTTTAGCCTTAGTGGTGGGTGTGTAAATCTGAATAATAGTCATATTAACTGGCCTTCCTTGTAGGCGTATGGATATTATTCTATCACAAACAACATTGTACTTCAGGACAGATCTTGAGATGTCTTTTTTGACGACGAATGCAACCCCATTTCTCTTTAGTCTATCATTTCTGTCATAGTAGACCATATGATTATCTGATTCAAAACGGCCCATGCCAATCCATTTTAGCTCACCAATGCCTAGACTGTCCATGTTTATGTATTCCATTTCTCTTCTGATGAACCTGCATTATGCAAATGACATAGTTCTGCTTGCTAAAAATGAAGAGGATTTGAAACATTTACTGATAAAGATCAAAGAACGTAGCCTTCAGTATGGATTGCACCTCAACGTCAAGAAAACAAAAATCCTTACAACAAGCAGGGCACAGTGGTGCACACCTGTAATCCCACAGGCTCAGGATGCGGAGACGGGGGATTGAAAGTTCGAGATCAGAGGCAGTATACGAAACTTAGTGAGACCCTATCTCAAAAACAAGTTTAAAAAATGGGCTGTAGGTGCGGCTCAATGGTCCAGCATTTGCAAAGGACGCAAGCATGAGGCCCTGGGTTCAACCCCCAGTACCGCAAAAAATAAATAAATTAATTAATAATAATAATAATCCCTTACAACCAGGTCAGTATGCAGCTTCATGATAAAAGGAGAAAAGATTGAGGTTGTCCAAGATTTTGCTTTACTTGATGTTACAATCAACACCCATGGAAGCAGCAGTCAAGAAATCAAAAGACGTACTGCACTGGGAAAAGCTGTTGCAAAAGACCTCTTTAAAGTGTTGAAAAGTAAAGATGTCACACTGAAGACCAAGATGCACCTAACTCATGTCATGGTATTTTCAGTCTCGTATCATACAGTTGTGAAAGCTGGATGTTGAATAAGAGAGACATGAGAGCCGGGCACGATTGCGCACGCCTATAATCCCAGCGTCTCATAAGGCGGAGGCAGTAGGATCACAAGTTTGAGACCAGACGTAGTCTGCGTAATTTAGTGAGACCCTGTCTCGAAAAGTAAAAAACTGGGCTGGGCATGCAGCTCAGTGTTACAGCACGGGGTTCAACCCCAGGACCGCAAAAACGGCGGGGGGAGGGGGGGGCGAGGTGGAGGGGGAGGAATACTTGATGCTTTTGAATTATGGTGCTGGAGATCAATATTGAATATAACATGGGTTGCCAAAAGAACCAAGAGATCTGTCCTAGAAAAAGTGCAACCAGAGTACTCCTTGGAAGCTAGGATAGATAGCCTGCATCTAATGTATTTTGGACATGTAGTCAGGATGGACCAATTCCCGGAGAAGGACATCATGTTTGGGAAAGTGGCAAGTCAATGAAAAAAAGGAAGACCCTCAACTAGATGGATTAACACAGTGTCTGCAACAATGGGCTTAAACATAAAAAAGATTGTGTACCCGGCACAGAATTAGGGAGTGTTTTGTTCTGTTGTGCATAGGGTTGCTATGAGTCAGAACCAACTCAATGACACCTAACAAAAACAATAAGCTATGGGAAATACCAGGGCTGGGATTTAGCTCAGTTGGTAGAGTGCTGCGCTGCAGTCTGAGGTCCCGAGTTTGATTCCCAGCACCAAAAAAAGAAAAAATGGGAGAAGGGCCTGGCAATCCACTCCCAAGGCAATCCCGAAACAGTCAGCCATTGAAAACCCTATGAGGGTCGCTATGAGTCGAACTCAACTCGATGGCACCTAACAACAACAACAACAATGGGAAATACCAAATTTTGACAACTTGCACATGAAGCTTTCAACGTTTAGATGTAGCCAGGTCAAGAGGAAGTATATACAGTACTGATAGATTTAATTCATTACACAAGCCAGGCCATAGACACACCACAACCACCTCCATTAAAAAAAAAAAAAAAAGAAAGAAAAGAAAACATCACAGATAGTATTTGAACAGTTTCTAGTTCCAGGGACTTTACTTGATCTTTACATATCCTCTATGAAGCCTTTTATTTTAATGATAAAAACACCAATAGCTAACCAGCGGTAGATCCAGAGTACAAGTACAAGTTGGACTGACTACACCGTCAAAAAAGCTGAGTTGAAATTTCATCTGTTAGACAGAAAATATGAAATATCTGGGAAGATGTTAATAAAAAGAATAACCTTTGTTATTTCTAAGTAATGAGTCTAAAGTGAGCATTCTAACTTTCCTTTTTATTCTTTCATATATTATTTGAATTTCTTACTATGAAAAAGAATGTGGTTATTTCCTGAAAAAAAGAAAATTGAGCTCTGGGGGAAAAATACAGCAAGGCCAACATATAAAACAAACATATAAAAATAAATTCTTTACCTAAGTTCTGTGACTCTCAAAATAGTGTTCACAGCTGGGGCTATAAGTCAGTGGTAAAGCACTTGCCTAACATGCATAAGGGCTGGGATTTAGCTCAGTTGGTAGAGTGCTGTGCTGTGGTCTCTGAGGTTCCGAGTTCAATTCCCAGGACTGCCAAAATGGGAGAAGGACCTGGCAATCCACTCCCAAGGCAATCCCGAAACAGTCAGCCATTGAAAACCCTATGAGGGGCGCTATGAGTCGGATACCGACTCAACGGCACCTAACAACAATAACAACATGCATAAGGTCCTGGGTTTGATCCCCAGAACCACGGAAAAAAAAAAAAAAAGCAACAACAAAAAAGTGTTCGCATATTTAAGTGGGATAAGAAGATACTATACTGGGGGTATAGGGAGTATGCTGAAAGAATGAAGGTAAACAAAATAGAATAGAGGGAAATGACAGAAAATCTTGACAGACCCAGACAGAAGCCACATGGCAGGTTCCCTGGTCTATCATCCTTGATCCCACCTAAATGTTTATATCTTTTGACACAAAAACTCTCACTACAAATTTACCTCAAGGAAAAGTTATTGTCAGAACTCGCTCATAAAAGAATTACCTGTATTAAGCGAAAAACTGGAAAAACCTAAAAGTCCAAATTTAAGTACTATCAATAAAGATCAGAAACAAAGATAATGTTTATTATATGGGGAAAAAATGGAACATAGCCAAGTGCTGTGCTGACACCTATAATCCCAGTGACCCGGGAGACAGAGGCAGAGACAGGAGAATTACAGGTTTGAGGCTAGAGGTAGCCTGTGTAACTTATTGAGATCCTGTCTCAAGATAAAAAATAAAAAACAGGCTGGACATGCAGCCCGCTGGTATAACATCTGCAAAGTATGTGCAAGGCTCTAGGTTCAACCCCCAAGAATGGCAAAAAATAAATAAAAAATAAAAATAGAAAATAGAAAAAGAAAAAGGACATGCTATCATCACGTTTCTTTTTTTTTTTTCTTTTGTGGTACTGGGGGTTGAACCCAGGGCCTCGTGCTTGCATGCTCTGCAAGTGCTGGACCACTGAGCTGCACCCCCAGCCCATTTTCTTTTACTTTTTTTGAGACAGGGTCTCGCTAAATTACACAGACCACCTCTGGTCTCAAACTTGTGATCCTCCTGCCTCCGCCTCCCAAGCCGCTGGGATTACAGGCATGCGCCACCATGCCTAGCTATGTTTCTTATATTTTTTAGTTACCTTTCTGTTCTAACTATTTTCTGTTATTTATTTATTTATTTATTGCAGTACTTGTGGGTTGAATCCAGGGCTTCTCATTTACTTTGCAAGTGCACTCTCACAGGGCTGCACTCCCAGCCCATTTTTTAGGTTTTATTTTGATTCAGGGTCTCTGTAAGTTATGAAGGCTGTCTCTAGCCTTGAAACTGCAATCCTCCTGCCTCCACCTCCAGAGTCACTGGGATTACAGGCATGTACCACTGTGCATGGCAGTTTTCTTCACTTTTTGAAGCTAAAAATAACTTAAAATGTTTTCTTTAATGTGTAAGT
>VMDO01005083.1:62951-78733 GCA_007922755.1 Pedetes capensis
ACAACAGGGGAAACACTATTGTCAGTGCTTCTCTGCTGTTCATAGGGTTTTCAATGGCAGATTGATTTTTGGGAGGGGGTTGCCAGGTCCTTCTCCCAAGCCTACAGCTTCTGGTGTTCCCAGGCGGTCTCCCATCCAGGTACTAACCAGGCCCGACCCTGCTTAGCTTCCAAGATCTGATGGGATCGGATGCCACAGGACTACCGCTGCAGGCCAAGTATCATTAATATCTTAGTAAAAATGATGTCAGTGAGTACAGGGACATAGTGATGTCACTGATCACAGGGAAACAGTCTATTTACAGGAAATCATTGTGAGGGTAATATGATGAACTGGGAGGCTGCCACCACAGTAAGGGTATAAAAAACTATATACTAAGTGCCTTTCAACTTATTGAGACATAATATAAGGACAGTGCATCAGACTTTTATAGATGGAAACCTCATATTTGCTGGTAAGGAAAACTGAGAAGAGGTAGTTGGACCTGCAATAAAAATGATGATCGCAATTGGAGTAAGATATTTATATTATCCTGTAGTGAGGTACCCTCCTTACACTATGCCAGTGGTACGCTTAACAAGGCATAATAGATTCTGCTTTACCAATCTACACAAAACTCTAGAACATCATTTTTTAGATTATAATCTAAGGCTCTTTCAAAATCTTTTACTGCAAGAAGGATGCAAGCCAAGAAAAAAGAGGTATGCATAAAGGATTTGAATACTAAGGAAAAGTTTATAGCTATTCATGGTAGATAAGGAAGACAAATGTAGCCTTAAATTCTAAAAGCACAAAACCATATTTGAATACTGTTGGTTTTTTTTTAACATTATTCTCACTTCTAAGTGAAATATGCTTTAAAGTATCATGTGCCTAATCTTTAACTGAAGATGTGATAACAATGAATAAATAAGGAGTTTTTTTTCCTGCTTCTGAAGGCTTTAAAATCTAGCTTTTCTCAAAATATTTTATAATCTTCATAACATATTATAACTGCTACTTTTCACTAGAAAATGAGAAAAGCAGCAGAAAAACCATGAATGTGACAAGAAAATGATGACATGGATTTCTAGAGTGCCTTGAGGAAATGAGTGTCAGATGTTCACCATCAGTCACACCTTATATAAGGACCTAGAGAGAACCAACCTGAGGGGATCAAATTCCTCACAATCCCAAAAGACACAGGGTTCATATAGGATGGGAATCATTGTGGCAAACTCTTCAATTTTCAGGTATTTTGGTCCTAATCTAAGTAGAGTAGGTATTTCTAAGATAATTTATATTATAGTATTTAAAATACCATAGTATCTCTAAAAACTCCTATAATCCATAAAAAGAACTATGTAATTATGAATGCAACATCAAATATATCCAGCATTTACATGGGCTCTTAAAATAGGAAGTCCTAATATCATTGACCCGGGGACTTTCTGCCTTATATTTAATTCAAAACATTTATATACTCTAAGACATTTTCCTTGTGTTTTAGCCTGAGCCTATGCAAAGGGTCCCTAGCTATTCTTAAATTTATGTTGTAATAATTCCTATACTAGGTCACTAGGAAAGTAATTGTACTTTAATAAAAGGGAAACCTTTCATATGAAGTTTTCTGAAGTAGATTCTGGAGACTGATTTACTTAACCTCATACTTCCTAACAGTATACCTGAACTTAAATGAATTATCCAGATTCATCTGAGGATTCCAAATGCCCAAAACCCAGAAATTTGGCTTCTGGTCTCATACTATAACCATGATCTTATAGCTACCCAAAACATTCTTTTTCCAGACATTATTAGTTAAAGCAATCAACTTTGATTATTGTAGGTAGCTGAACACAGGTTAAAAATGAAAATTAACTTGAAATACATTCCACAATGCTTTACAGAAGCAAAACGAACAAACAAAAACAAAAACAAAATATTCACAATGATTAAAAAGCTGATTTTTGCTTAAAACACCAAGCAAGGAATGGACATATGAATATTCCTAACCTGCAAAATGATTCCTCCACATTATATCAGCGAAACTCATTGGTGGGCCACTGGGAGGGTAGTGTTTACCTTTCAGAGGCTCATGATCAGTCCTTATCATATCCATTAAGGAGTTCTCCAACGAGTGCAAGTTAAAAGTGTCATAGGGCCTAGTCCGGTCCTAAAAACAAAAACACAGAACAAGACAATACATAAAATTACTTCATAGAATTATATGTGACATCTACTTCCTGCTGTGAACTAATAATATGAACAAGAGTTACAGATAGTTCTAATAACACAGTCATTCTTTTCACTAAGAATGATGCCTTGGTACCATTAATTTTATTTAAGTTTCTATAATTAAATCACATCTTTTCTCCTAATATTCTATAATGTAAATGCCCCACTCCTTCAGACTTTCTCTCAAATGATCTTAGAAGAGTAAATTCAAAAGGATGAGTGAAGTGAATTGGATTTTCCCTCTATCCTTCACTCCTTGCTTCCATGATCAAATAAAGAGAGATTTACCACCCTCCAGAGGACCATAATTAAGAATTCAGTCTACAAATAGAATCACTTTTCTGAAAAATCAAAAAGTGATGGCAATTTCAATGTAATTGTAATTAATACAAATTTTAAATTTACATTTAAAGACCGATATATTCCATACATTACTTTTTGAAAACAAAAATGTTGAGAAAGTGAAAAAGAGACAGAGACAGAACAAGAGCTCAAGTTTAAGAAAGAACTGGCTTAAGAACAATTGAGGCGCGGGGCGTGGTAGCGCATGCCTGTGATCCCAGCAGCTCGGGAGGCAGAGGCAGGAGGATCACAGGTTCAAGACCAGAGGCAGTCTGTGTAACTTAGCAAGTCCCTGTCTCAGAAAGTAAAAAAAAAAAAAGGGCTGAGGGTGTGGCTGAGTGGTCCAGCACTTGCAAAGCATGCAAGCCCAAGGCCCTGTGTTCAACTCCTACTACCGCAAAAAAAAAAAAAAAAAAAAAAAAAAAAAAAAAAGACAGTTGAGGCTGGGAATGTGGCTCAGTGGTAGAGCACTTGCCCCAGGACTCCAAAAAAAGGGAGATGGCAAGTTGGAAACACAATACTTACAAAAAAAACCAGTAAAGAAAGTAGAATGGAATATAATTATACACAAAGATATCAGAGAGTGAGTGCAATTTTTCCTTCAGTTGGAAATGTAGCCCTACTTTGAAAACCATTCTTAAAAATAAATATAAAAGGGGGGACTAGCAGGGGAAATAATGCAGAGGGATAAAGGGGGAGAGGATTATCTCAAATGATATGATGCAGCTACACAAACATATGGGAAAAATAGGGGAATATAATTCATAATTGCATATGATTTTTACTACATATCAAAGGGTTCCATAAATTATGTAAGTTGATGAAAGTGTAACCAAAAGCAATGTAATAGTTGCAGTATGGAAATAGCAAAAGCCTTATTACCCTGTACCCCACCAGAATTTATTAGTAAAGGGGGAAAAAAAGAAAAGAAATTACTACTGACCCACAAAATCCAGTTTCCCTACAAAGATGGAAATCCAGCTAAAGACTTGATTGTCCTTGCAATCAAGTGTGAGCATATACACAACTCAGAGACTGCCAATGGAATGAACGAGAATAAAATATGTAATATATGGCTCTTGCTTACAGGAAAAATCTCTGACTTTGGGTATATGTATTTTTTTCCTTCTGTCTGAAAAGGATACAAATTAGTAAAATGAAGATGAAATATATGAACTGAAGATCCAGAGTCATAATTAAGGCACATATCTATGTAGAAAGCCACTCATCAATCTACTTTGATGAGTATATGCACATAAAAGGAAAATAAACTTTTATATGGTTTGAATAAATATCCAAAGTACTAAAATTACCTATTGAAAATCACTCATATAAAAAAAACCTTACAGTAGTGTTTTCATAATGTTTTTAAAAATTAAACATAGAGAGCTAAAGCAGATGTGGTGGTACACGCCTATAATCCCAGCATTTGGAGACTGAGACAGGAGGACTGTGAGTTCAAGGCCAGCCTAGGCTACATACAAGACCTTGTCTTAAAGAAGAAAGAAAAAGAAAGAAAGAAAGAAAGAGAGAAAGAGAGAAAGAGAGAAAAAGAGAGAGAGAGAGAGAGAGGGAGGGAGGGAGGGAAGGGAGGAAGGAAGGAAGGAAGGAAGGAAAATAGAGAGAAAGAGAAAGAAAAGAAGATAGAAAATTAATGCAAACTGAGTGAAGAAAAATAACAATTGTTCTACCATATTTCACTCAAGCCCATAGGTAACCATCACCTATAAACTCTTCTTAGTTTGAGCCTATAGGAAATTGAAGCTTATGACCTAGATTAATTGTATAGAACACAGTTAGGTTACTTTAAGAAAGTCAAGACAAACATATATCTCAACAGCCAAACCAAATCAAACTAGTGATGAGAGATTATGTTTATCATCTTTAACAGTTATCCAGCCTTGCACTTGATCACTTGCCCTCTTCAATGGATAACATTTATCAATTACTTGTATCTACCCTTGGATAAAAGGAGATGGAATATTTTCTTTGGTTCTCTATTTTAGTTTCTATGTAATTCAAGAAAATATTTTATTTTTAAGATCTTTCTGCGGATCATTTGTTTTGCTTTGGGTTTATGTTATCAGGGGAAACTACTTAAGTAGAAAAGCTGAATTTCCAGAAATGCAGGCTTATCAGTCCAGATGAGAAGTATCATATTCTTGTCCAAAGAAAATGCTAGAACTAAAGAAGTATGTTGATAAGGAAGTAAAACGACAACCTATTTCTGGCACTGACAATCCCAGGATGAGTATCTGAGCCTTCTATCACATCTAAACTTCTAGCTGGAATCTAGCTGGAGATATGTAGACATGAGACCTCTTCAGAACATGCTGACAAGGGAAGGAAAGTGTAAGAAAAGGCTGTTTAGCAGGGTATGGCGGCACATACTTGTAACCCCAGCACTCAAGAGGTTGAGACAGAAGGATTGAAAGTTTGAAGCCAGTCCCCAGGAGCTACAAATCAAGACACTGTCCCACTCTGCCTCACAGTCTCCCACCCTCCAAAAAAAGCCTGTTGGGTGGCATTCAAGAATCTTTCCAGCCAGGATAGTATATATTTTCATTTAATTCTTGATATGAACTTTTAAGATAGATAACAACATACCCATTTCATACATAAGGAAGGTGAGGTTTAGAGAAGATTAAAACCCAGACCTAAACTCAAAGACAATACTTAAGCAGTACAAAAATCTGTCCAAAGAAGCTGACCCAATCCATACTATCATGGGGTAGGAAATGAAAACTATAGAAGCATAACGTTGCATCTAACTAGCGATGAAATGACCTTCCTGGCAAGGAGATACTAAGTTCCTGTCATGAGAGGATATCAGAAATTAGACAACTACCTATTTGATAGGAAAACTGGTAAAGTATTGCAAGGAGGCATTTCATGTATCTAAACTGAAATGGTCCTCAAGCCAAATTGTCAAGATTACACATTGTGGTTAAAAAACAAGTTCCTGGGCTCCAGGTCAAATTTACTTAATCAAAATTTTTAAAGAAACATGTTTCAGGCGATTTTTATGACTGGCTAAGAGCCACTAAACTAGGCAATTCTTCAAGTTCATACTTTACACCCATAATTTTGCTCAGTAAACTTGGGAGGTAAAGTGAAGGGAGAGACCAGAAGAATTGTTGTTGTTGTTGTTAGGTGCCGTCAAGTCGGTATCCGACTCATAGCGACCCTCATAGGGTTTTCAATGGCTGACTGTTTCGAGATTGCCTTGGGAGTGGATTGCCAGGTCCTTCTCCCAAGAAGGATAGCAGCCAGCAATAAACAAGCGTATCCACTTTGCAGAGGGTCAGCTTTGTGGTTTTCTGATTGTGGATTAGAGAGGCAGTAAGTAGCCTAGATTTTAAAAGTATAAACTCTGGAATCAAAATCTGATCTTCAAATTCTGGCTCTCCTACTTAACTAGCATGTCATTTTGAACAAGTGTCTAAGCCTTGGTCATCATCAGTTATAAAATGGGGGTGATAATTCTCTCTTTGTGGTTGTTCTCAGTCCTAAATGAGAAAATGTACAACAAAGCATCTGTCTTATGTACCTACTATAATAGTAGAAAGAACACAAAGTGTTTTCTGTGATGCCACATCAGAGTGCTGGAACATAGATTTAAACGCCTAGAAGTTCATGCACACTAACCTAATAGGGTTCACTCTTGCTCAACAGATGAAAACATATGACATGTGAAAAGCACAACAGAATTTGCACTTAACTGAACAAATTTCAGTCCTCTAAGACTGAATTTTCTCATTAAAATTAATTCTATTTATGCCTCATCAATTTATATTTGCTATATACCATTCATCCAAATAATTCTGAAATAACTAATTAACCAGGAAAGTTTGCAGTGAAATTTAATGAAAACCACATAGAGAAAACTAAGCCACAATTTATCATTAATCACAAAAGTTACAGAGTAACTTACCACTTAAGTATTTTTTCATAAGTTTTGTTTACAAGGGAAAAGGAAAATACCATTTTTTGTTTGTTTTTAACAAACAGGCCCATCAGAAAGTATCAGAACATCCATAAGTAATGGATCTGGTTATTGACTCCTTTTCTTTAAAGATATCCAATGACGGATACTATTAGTCATCTACAGGAATAGCTTGCCCCCACTGCATAAACCTTGCTCTTTTTTCCCCCAGCGTGATTTAATATTAATACATTTGTGAAGTATTTTAACACTATATAACAACTCTATAAGGAGGTAACTTTTGTCCTCATTTTATACATTAAGCGAGTAAGTCTTGGACAGATTAAGTAACTGGCAGATAGTTACAGGGCTAGTAAATGGCAGACTTTCACTGTACTACCTCCTTAACTTTCTCTTTTTCTCTTCAGCCTTCAGTCTTTTTACAAACACACACACACACACCTGCTTTAATGTAATCCTGACACAATCCAAAGAGGCCTCTTTGACCTCACCCTGCCACACAGGCAACCTGACTCTCACTTGCCCTTGGTCAATTACCCTCATTTAAGTGACAACTAATTCAACTAAGGAAGCAGTTTGATCTCCTCTCTAGCTCCCCCTCAGTGATACTTCTACCACCCCCTATCCCATTTACCTCATCTTTCTTGGGAGAGGAATCCAGGGCCCTTTTTCACCCTTTCAGTATATACTCAGGCATTTCCTATCCTAGACACAAAGTAGAAGGCTGCAAGGACCAACATTATCCAAGGCAGAAAAAAAGTAGCTCTGGAACCAAATCATAAAATTAACTATCATGCATCTAATACACTAGGCACTGGACTAAGTAGGCCCAGAGGGCTGCCCTCGAACTCACAATTCTGCCTCCTCTACCTCAGTGCTAGGATTATAGGTTTGCACCACTATGCCCAGTTTGGCCTTGTCTTCTAAATTACGCAGACTGCCTCTGATCTTGAACTTGCAATCCTCCTGCCTCCACCTCCCAAGCCACTGGGATTATAGGCGTGTGCCACTGCGCCCACCTCGCCTTATCTTTTCTTAAAATGGATATTTATGAATGATTTAACAGAAGAATCTGTTCTCAAACACACCACACACACTCACAGAGCACTACAAGGAAAGCCAAAGTCTCAAGTACTGCCTTTTTATTTATTTTTTCTGGTGCTACTTGGGGGTTGAACTCAGGGCCTTGCACATACATTGCAAGTGCTCTGCCCACTGAGCTGTACCACCAGCCTCTTCTTTATTTTTTGAGTCAAGTTCTCACTAAGTTACACAAACTGCCACGTCTCAAATTCACAATCCTCTGGCCTCTGCCTCATGAGTTGCTGGGATTATAGGTGTGAGTCACTGTGCACAGCACAAATCCTGCTTTCTTTTAGTCTCTTCAGAACACTATTAACATTTGGCATGCATTCTTGCAAATGTTATAGAGGTGACCCTCCATATCTATGAATTTAGCATCCATAGATTCAAATAACCACAGAATGAAAGTATTTGGGGGAAAAATGGTATCTGTACTGAACATGTACAGACTTTTCTTCTCATTAGTCCCTAAACACTATAACAGCTACTTTACATAGCATTTACCTTGTATCAGGTATTACAAATAATCTAGAGATGATTTAAAACACTCAGGAGGAACCAGGTATGGTACGAGATGCCTGTGGTCCCTGCACTCACGAGGCTGAGGCAGGACGATCTTGAGTTCGAGGCCAACCTAAGCTACATAGTGAAACAGTTTTATAAAAATAATAAATAAGGTAGGTGCAGTGGCACACGCCAATAATCTCGGCAACTCAGAAGTCAGACACAGGAAGATCATGAGTTTGAGGCCAGAAGCAGCCCATGTAACTTAGCAAGACCCTGACTCAAAATAAAAAAAAAAAATTTTAAATGTGCTATAGCCCAGTGGGAAAACACTTAGAAAAGTGTGTCCAAGGCCCTGGGTTCAACTCTCTAGTAACACACGCAAAATAAATAAATAAGTAAAGGTGTTCAGGAGGGTGTGCACAAGTTATATCCAAATGTTATGCCATTTTATTAAGGAAATTTGAACATCTATGGAGTTTCATATCTGCACATGGGATCTTGAAACCAGTCTCTCACAGACACTGAAGGATTGTATTTCTATACACATAGCTAGAGTACACATATTGTTCTGTATTATTTTTCTCTAAACATAGAAGTTTTCATAATGTTATGCAACTTGCTTTCTTTGACCAAAAATGTGCTTCTGTGATAGTTGCCTTTTAATAGATTATGTCCTTGTCTTCCCCCCCTCCACCTAATCATCCATACATCCTTCTTCCAAAGTAAATGCATTAAAAAGTAAACACATAGTAACTATGTTATGAGAATCAAGAACCCATTCCAGCATATATTTCTATGAAATTATTTATATGCCATGAATTCTGATTTTGAGATTTTTGACCCATCCCCCAATTTTCTCAAAATTTGTTCTGGCCCTTTAACTGCATCTCTTCTATGCTTGCTCCACTTTAGTATAATGATTCCTCAAACCCAGGTGTCTGTGAAGGACCCCACAAATAATGAAATAAAAGGATCTGTGGAACTTGCCAGCCCCAAGTAAAAAAACAAAGAGGTAATATATCTAAAAGCTCAACATGAAGTGATTTCAAGCACAGAATCCGATTATGAATACCATAACAAACACGTAAGAGCCTTAACAATGAAAATACAGCCAGTAAATAATTAGGGAAGCAGTAACATCATTTTTTTCCTTTTTCTGAAAAAAAATAGGAATTTTAATATATAATGACAGTCATATGCAACCATGGGTTATACCCTCATTGATTTTTTTCCTCCCCACTTTCTTCATACATTCATATAGTTGCATCCTGTCTTTAGTGTTTTTCCTCTCCCTTGTTACTCCTTTACATTGTTCCCCCTTCCCTGCCCCTTCCCCAGCCTCTGCTCCCACCCACTGATCCCCTCCCCCTTCCTACTGAGTCCACTTATATTTTCCATTCTTAGATAAGTATGATTGTTCAGTTTTATGTATCTATATATGTAAATTTTTTTCCTTTAGGTTAGATATAGCTCCCACATATGAGTGAGAACATATGGTATGTCTCTTTTTGAGTATGGGTTAATTTGCTTAAAATGATGTTCTCCACCTCTATCAATTTTGCTGCAAATGACAATTTCTTTTATCTTTACTGTTGAGTAATATTCCATTGTGTATATATACCACAGTTTTTCAATCCAATCCTCTGCTGATGGACATCTTGATTGATTCCACACCCTTGCAATTATGAAGAGTGATGCATTAAATATGGAAATATAGGTGTTCTTGTGGTATGATGATTTATCTCCTTTGGTTATATCCCCACAATTGGTATAACTAG
This sequence comes from Pedetes capensis, assembly GCA_007922755.1. Taxonomy (NCBI): domain Eukaryota; kingdom Metazoa; phylum Chordata; class Mammalia; order Rodentia; family Pedetidae; genus Pedetes; species Pedetes capensis. The sequence goes on from VMDO01005083.1 coordinate 72,822, forward strand.
ATCATGTGGTAGTTCTATTCTTAGTTTTCCAGGGTACCCATATGTTGATTTCCAAACTGGCTAAACTAATTTACAGTCCCACCAGTAGTGTAAAAGGGTTCTTTTTTCTCTGCACCCTACCCAGCATTTGTTGTTATTTGTTTATTAATCTTGGCCATTCTTACTGAAGTGAGATGAAACCTCAGTGTTATTTTCATTTGTACCTTTCTAATAAGTAGCGATATTGAGCATTTTTTCATGTGTTTGTTGGCCATTTGTATTTCTTTTGAGAACTGCCTATTCAGTTCCATTGTCCACTTATTTATTGGATTGTTATTTTGGTGATTGATTTCTTAAGTTCTTTGTATATCCTAGAAATTAGTCCTCTGTCAGATATGTAAGATGCGAAGATTTTTCTCACATTCTGTGGGCTCTCCCTTTACTCTGTTAATTGTTTCCTTTGCTGTTCAGAAGCTTTTTAGTATTATGTAATCCCATTTGTCAATTCCTAGTGCAGTTTTCGGGGCAGTCAGAGTCTTGTTAAGGAAATGCTTACCAATGCCACTGTGTTGACGTATGTTTCCTATTTCTTCTAGCAGTTTTAGGGTTTCCAATTTAATGTTGAGGTCCCTGATCCATTTTGAGTTGATTCTCGTAAGATTGAGAGATACAGATCTATTTCCACTCTTCTAAATGTGGATATCCAATTTTCCCAGCATCATTTGTTGAAGAGGCTATCTCTTCTTCAGTGTACACCTTTAGCCCCGCTTTGTCAAAGATCAGGTAGCTATGGTTGTGTGAGTATGTATCTGGGTCTCCTAGTCTGTTCCATTGATCTTCATGTCTGTTTTTGTGCCAGTAACAAACTGTTTTTGCCACTATGACCCTGTATTTGAAGGTTTGAAGTCAAGTATTGTGATATCTCCTGCACTGTTCTTGATATTCGGATTGTTTAGCAGTAACAAAACTTTTCTGTACTACAAAGCAAAAGGATAGGAATTTGCACTTCTACACCAATTAACTGCTATTATTTGTCATAACCAGTAAAAAGCACGTGATTACTATATCAAATTAAATTTTACTGAAGTGGTAAGCAGCCTGGCATGTACTTTCCCTAATGTTAAAACCTTGTTCAAATAAAAAGAAACCTAACCTTATTAACTTGCAGGGAAAAGAAAAAAAGCTTATCAAATGTAGAGTTTCTTCTTTTCTTAAGTATCAAGTCCTTCAGGCAATGGCATATTTTAACCATCCCTAATGAGACTATTATATTTGTAGTTCTATGCAAAGGTGAATTCGTATTCTCCTTTAGTCACTGAATGGCAAGCATACACTTCTTATAACTAACATAAAGTCCTAATAAAGTTGAAACTTTTCTCTCTCTTATATCCTGAGTGTGTGTGGTAGTGGGGGGGAATAATACCTGCTATGAATTGTAATAATCTTTAAAACTGTTAAACACTGTGTTCCATGCAACAAGTTCTCAAGAACCCTCAATATAACCTTGAATAAGATTAGGGCCCACACAGAAATTATGAGTTCCCCATCTTTTTCTTCTTGAGGATGACTAATTCCAATTACCTTAACCTTTTTATCACATTGTATTTTCTTGCTGTGTAACACCTACCCAACCTAACTAAGGTTCTAGAAAGGTTTGAAATTTGAAGAGGAGCCAGGCACAGTGGCTCAAGCCTATATAATCTTAGTGACTAGAGAAGTGGAAACAGGAGAATGGTGAGTTAGAGGCCAGAGGCCCAAGGCCCTGGGTTCAACTCCCCACTACTGCAATAAAAAACAAACAGGATAGCTTCACCTGCTTGGAGGAATGCTCAAATTATATGAGCATGACATCTTGAGGCATATTTCTGCCTAGTCTCTTCCTGCTCCCCTTGGTCCTAATCTTCCCTTACAGCTCTTTTTATTGGCTTTGACCACGCAGGTTAGATTAAGAGGCTCAGTGTGTAATACACAGGGAAACATGGCTCTTGCAATTCCTCATTGTTGTCAGGTGTCATCAAATCTGGTTGGGCTCATAGCAACTCTATGTACAACAGAATGAAACCTTCCCTCATTATGTGTCAGGCACACCATCTTTTTTATGTTTAGGCCCATTGTTGCAGCCACAGTGTCAGTCCATCTAGTTGAGGGTCTTCTTTTCTTTCATTGACCTGCCACTCTCCCAAACATGAACTCCTTCTCCAGGAATTGGTCACTCCTGACTACATGTCCAAAATATGATGCAGTATAGTCATCCTTGCTTCCAGGAAGTACTCTGGTTGCACTTCTAGGACAGATCTGTTGGTTCCTTTGGCAGACCATGGTATATTCAATATTTGTCTCTAGCACCATAATTCAAGAGCATCAATTCTTCTCCTGTCTTTCTTATTCAATGTCCAGCTTTCGCAACCCTAAGATGTGGCTAAAAATACCATGGCATGAGTCAGACACGCCTTCTTCTTCAATGTGACATCTTTACTTTTCAACACTTTATAGAGGTCTTTTGCAACAGCTTTTCCTAATGCAATGCATCTTTTGATTTCTTGACTGCTGCTTCTGTGGGTGTTGATTGTAGAATCAAGTAAAGCAAACCTCAATCTTTTTTCCATGTATCATAAAGTTGCATAATGACCCAGTTGTAAGGATTTTTGTTTTGTTAATGTTGAAGCACAATCCATACTGAAGGCTGTATTATTTGTTTTCATCAGTAAATGGTTCATATCATCTTCACTTTCAGCAAGCATAGTTGTGTTGTCTACATAACACAGGTTGTTAATGAATCTTCCCCCAATCATGATGCTGTGTTCTTCTTCATAAATTCTAGCTTCTCAGATTATTTGCTCAGCATAGAGACTGAAGAAGTATGGTGAAAGGATACAGCCCTGACAAACACCTTTCTTGATTTTGAGCCAGTGTTTCCTGTTCTGTTTGAATGACTGCCTCCTGGTCTACGTACAGATTCCTCAAGAGTACAACTAAGTGTTCTGATATACTCATTCTTCAAAATGTTATCCATAATTTGTTGTGATCCACACACTCAAATGCATTTGCACAGTCAATAAAACATAGACATCTTCCTGGTATTCTCCGCTTTCAGCTAATATCCATCTGACACAAGCAATCATGTCCCTGGTTATATGTCCTCTTCTGAATTTGGCTTGATTTTCTGGCAGTTCCTTGTGTCTATACTGCTGCAGTCGCTTTTCAATGATCTTTACCAAAATTTTACTTGTGTGGTATTCATATAATTTGATAATTTATATATTCAGTTGGATTCCCTTTTCTGGGAATAGGCACAAATATGGATGTCTTCCAGCCAGTTGGCCAGGTAGCTGTTTTCCAAATCTTTTGGCATAAACAAGTTAGCACCTTCAGTTCTGCATCTGTTTGTTGAAACATTTCTATTGGTATTCTATCACTTCCTAGAGCCTTATGTTTCACCAATTCCTTCAAGGAAGCTTCCACTTTGTCCTTTAGTACAATTGGTTCCTGATCATATGCAACCTCTTGAAATAGTTGGTTATCCACCAATTGTTTTTGGTATAATGACTCTGTGTATTTCTTCTATCTTATTTTGATGTTTCCTGCATTGTTTAATATTATTTACCTGAAATGACCCTACATATTGAGGCTAGACCCTGCAGGAAAAATCCTAAAGAAATCAACTATACAAAAACTACAAATGTCTGCTGCTGCTACTGCTGACTGTGGAAAACAGTTCATAGTTGAACAGTTCAAGATACATATATACTTTTAAAAAGTATATTAGGGGCTTGCACTGTAGCTCAATGATAGAGTGCTTGTGTAGCATGTGGAAGACACAGGGTTCAATTTAAGCAGTGAATACAATCAGAGCAGGTTTTAAGGAACTACAAAAATTTAAACTGTCTCTTTCTCTAGTTATTGTGTACATGTACCTTTTGAAAATGATTATCTGATGTCATTCCAAATAACTGTGTTGTTAGCTAGCAGAATATGATCCAAAGCAGCCTTATTAGGCATCAATAGATTAGGCATAATAACATAAGTGCAGCTTGACCTTTATTACCAAAACCTATTTTAGAATATTATGCAAAAGTCCACATAGGGCCAGATGCAGTGGTACACACCTGTAATCCTAGCATTCAGGAGACAGAGGCAGGAGGATCACAAGTTTGAGGCCAGCCTGAGCCACATAATGACACCTCAAAAACTAAGGGCTAGGAATGTAGTTCAGCTGTAGAATGCTTGCCTACCACGCACAAGATACTGGATTTAATCCCCAGCACTGAAAGAAAAAAAAAGGACATGTAGCTCTCCATATTCTTTTATTTTTACTGATCCATAAATATTAAAATCCTTCTACAACCTGGATTACATCCAGGTGTTGTTAGACACTCCATCCCCACTATAATATTCTGACTCCAAGTGATTACAATTAACTTAATATAAAACAATTGGCGCTGGGGTTTAGCTGAGTTGGTAGAGTCCTGCTCTGTGGCTCTCTGAGGCCCTGGGTTTAATCCAAAGCACTGTAGAAAAATGGGAGAAGAACCTGGCAGCCCACTCCCCCGAACAATCCTGCAACAATCAGCCACTGAAAACCCTACAAATAGCAGACAAGTAATGACATAGTGCCAGACATGGCACAGTATTGGGGAGTGTTTCATGGGTCGCGATGAGTCAGATCCGACTGGACAGCACCTAACAACAACAATATATTGTAATTGCTCCTGCTGTTGCTCTCTTTCTTTCTTTCCTTTTCCTTTTCTTCTTCTTCTTTTTTTTTTTTCCTTCAGACAGCATCTTGCTATGTTGCCCAGGCTGATCTCTAACTCCTGGGCTGAAGCAATCCTCCCACCTCAGCCTCCTGAGTAGTTCTTTAACATGAGTGGTTGGGTTATAAGACTTGCAGCAGAATTCGCAGATTCAACAGAATCTGACAGGGGCCGCGACGTGAACGCTTCTGCTGTGGCCCCCTGTTATCCTCTTGACTCTTGAATTTAGGAACTAAGCAGCTGCTTTCATGCAAATACCCCTATGACAAAGAAAACAATAAAGCAACAACTCTGCCAATTTGGGCCAGCAGCCTTCTGGGGCTGTTCCCTCTTTCAGAAACCAACAAGTGATAGGTTGCCCAGTGTACACAGAAATTAAGAGCTATGAACTATAGCTCTTCACTTTCATTCCGTGGCCACCATCAAAGAGGTCATCAAGGTACGTGCATGCGTATGATAAAGCAAGTAAGGCACGATGAAAAGGGAAACTTAAGGGGACATGGGAAAGGAAAAGAACCCTTCACTCCTAAGGGCCTAGTTTGCATTTCTCACTGGCTGAGTCAAGAATTTTGATACAACTGACAAAATCACCACAAGGACAACCTACACAGACATTATACTCACTTTTCTGAGAGATCTCTCAAATAAGAATATTATAACAGCTAATGAATCATGCATAAGGCCAAAAAATGTCTTAAACCCTGTGACCTTTGATTTCAACCACTCCTTTCTCATCCATAAACTTCAACAATGCACCTCATAAACCACCTTACAATCTCATTTACAAAAGGAAATTCTTGTTGAATGTGGTGGTGCAGATTTGTAATCCCAGCACTTGGTAAGTGGAGGCAGGAGGATTGCAAGTTTGAGGCCACCTGGGCTACACAGCAAGTTCCAACCCAACATATCAAGACCCTGTCTCATTAAGAAATCTTTAAGAGAAATAAGTAAGCCACATCATTTTATACATTAATTTTTAAGCTTTACTTAATTTTTAATCTTTGCTTAATCCCTGACCCTGGCTGTAAATTATGTTCTTTACACAATGTAAATTTAAAAGCTACAAAAGCTATATATATATATGTATACACACACATACACACACACACATATTACATATCTACATCTCAAGGTATGTTGTTGTTGTTGTTGTTGTTAGGTGCCGTCGAGTCGGTATCC